>NQIM01000536.1:0-25853 GCA_003426235.1 Xylaria polymorpha
CTGATGGATATCGAGTTCGAGCGGGCGCGGATCACGGGCGACCCGCGCTCGAGGTCAAGTCGGACGGTATCCTGGCCTTCGCGGCCGCCCACTTCCACCGGCACGAGGNAACGCGGCCTCGCCGCCGTGGAACGGCCGCCAGATCCGCAACGCGTTTCAGATCGCGCCCTCGATCGCGCGCTACGGCCGCAGCCACCAGCAGCAGCAGAGCAGCAACGGCAGCAACGTCACCACCCCTACCACTACCACACCCACCAACGGCACGCAAGGTGACCAGGAGCACTATGTGGGACCCGAACACTTCGAGAAAGTGGAGGAGTCGACCGTCGAGTCGGAATCGGGACATCTCTCGCCCAGCCTCGTGCCGCACTCGAGCCCGAACCGGCAACAGGCATCGTCGTCGTCATCGACGACGACGACGACGTTCCAACGGCGGGGGCTCCGTGGCAACACGAACCGGTTCTCGAGCGAGACCCAGCGCAACCGGTTCTCGGGGGAGTTCCACCTGCGGCAGCGGTCGTCGTCGTCGGCGGTGGCGCCGCTATACCTGCCCTCGGCGACGCAGCAGCAGCAGTACTACGAGGACCGAGCGCAGCAGCTGTCCGCGGGGGCCGCCGCCGCCGGGGGAGTGGCCCTGCCGCATCTGAAGCGCGAGCCCTCGCCGCCCTGGACGCCGGATCTGGCGTCCGTCTCTGACGATGCTTCGCCGAGGTAGATGGATGCACGGTACGCCGGCGTGATAGATATAATTCGTTTGTATATATATATATTTGTGTGGTGGATGTGATTGATTGAATGAAGGAAGGAAATATGGCGGCCGGCCGGCTTATGAGCGACGTGAGCTGTGCCGGTGGACGGAAGGACGGAAGGACGGACGGACGGGCGCAGACTGAACGTTCAATATGATGATGGGTGTTGTTGTATGAAACATACGTTTTTCTGGGTACCTGATAATGTGTTATACCTGTATCTACTTAGTCGTGCATCACACCGGGCATTTAAATTGGACATGAGCATTTAGGTAAAAACGATAGAAGAGAGACGGTTCATCATATAAAACATTATATAAATGGCATCTTTATCCATACTCACTAGTTTTCCTCGCAAGGGATACGGGCTTCCCTTTCCCTAGATATCGTGTTTCTTACATAGCTAGTTTAGAATGGAAAATACAGCCTTGATCAAGCTATGCTTAGGAGTCAAGCACTCGAATAAAAGGGCCGGCTGGGACTGTTTACCGGCATGGGAATATACTATAAATTTAGGGTCTGTCCGGAGTGCGAGTGGCATCCAAGATCTGAGGCCATACTGCATGTTTCCAGAGAGCATGAGAATATACGTGGAGTCTATCCTTCAATCTTCGCCTCATTTACTACAAAGACGACGCTCATAACATACGCACATTGGACGTTATGCTTTTATGAATATTGGTTGTCATACAATATGGGGGTGCCAAAAACCTATGGGCCACACGAATCCATACAAAATGTTTCCCGTAAGCCGCAAAATTACGAGATGAGAATTGCGAGATGATTCATGTGCAACCAACCCCCTCAACCAAGTCTAACTACTACAAAGGTTTCTTCTCCGCAAAGAAAATCAACGAAACCATCTAATGATACAGAGAGAGAAGCGTTAGTCCAAACCCAGTTCCTGGGGCCTGGCAACCTGTTATCTGCGTGCGTTTTTGCTAAGGGGTACAGAAATCTTAATCCTGGTGCTGTATATGCATCCATTGCATTGATGAATCAGAATCCCCGAACCAGGCACTGTATCTCATTTCCTCTGCGTAGAATTTTGTACACATCACTCTAGTACTAGCCGTTGCGCAGACTTGAAAGGCATTCCCCACTGGAACGAGAGCGCTTTTGCATAATCGAGAGAGGAAGTCTCATAGAACTGCCGAAAACACGGTATGTGTAGGAGCATGACGGTTCGAAGGTGTGACTGACTGGGCGGAACAATTCGCTTGATTGGGACTGAGTGGAAAGGGAAAAGGGGAGCGACCCTCCCTTTTTCGGTCTTTTGGTCCTCTTTACCGCGGCTGACCCTGCTGCGCGGCGTTATGCTCCTGAAATCGCTCGCTCAGGCGTTGCGAGAGCGCCATGTGTTTCTGGACGCAGCGTGTGACGCAGCCCGATTCTCGGTTTGAGAGGGACTTGGACGTGAAGTCGTCGACGCAGGACGTGAAGCAGTGATCAACGAGGTTCGTGAAGAGCTGTAGTAGTGCAACAAAGAATTAGCGACCTTTCCGGTGAAGGAGGAGTGTTTATCTTTCTGTTGGCTTGTGTTGTACTCTGTGCTTGTGGCGGGAAGGTGATGACGTCGGCCTCGCAGTGAAACGCCACGAACTGGGAATAGAATTCAATTCAATTCATTCTCTAGCTCGGTCGAAGCCACAGAGAAAGGAAGAAACGAGAGCATCAAGTCATTGGTCGAAAAGAACGTACACCGAGGAACTCTTTGAGCTGGCGCTTCTGCATGCGCTGCTCTAACTCGCGTGTCTCGGCTTGCGTGAGTCTA
The DNA here is from genome assembly GCA_003426235.1 of Xylaria polymorpha. Lineage (NCBI taxonomy): Eukaryota > Fungi > Ascomycota > Sordariomycetes > Xylariales > Xylariaceae > Xylaria > Xylaria polymorpha. The sequence continues at coordinate 2,524 of NQIM01000536.1, forward strand.
TACAGCATTCATCGAGTTAGCGTCTACATGCCGTCTTATTTTCGTTTTTAGAAATGTAGATTTATCCGTACCCGTCCATGGTGTGTTGTAATTAAGGTGTAGATGCTGTCGTTGGCTATTGACGTTGACAGTGACCGGATCTCGTGATGGTTTCTGCTTGGTTGGAAAAGTTGCTGCAGCAGTTATCTAGATTACCTAAATCACAAGCGGCGGCCAGGACAGGATCCATTCAGCATTCAGAGCTTGCCAGGGGAGGGAGATAGGTAGGTAACCTAGGTCAGAGATCTAGCACCACAGGTCTATCGATAAGATAAAATGCGATAACCAACATCGGGTAATTGAATCTCTAGGTAGTCTGCTACGGTTTTGATTGGGTGGCTTGGGCCCCTGTCACATACATACATGTAGGTACCTAGGTAGTAAGTACCTACCTAAGGTATGTATCTAGGTAGTTTCGCGGGGCAAAGAAGCGTGCGCTAAAACAGCCCGCTAATCGATTGGATTTTTTTCGAGTTTGGGGACCAAAAAAATAACGGTATTGAACGTGTTGCTGATAAGACGGGAGGGACCCTTCATCTTCAACTTCCAATACCCTACCCACCCTTCCTTCCTCTATTCGTCCCAGGAACCCCGAACCCCGATACTAGAGAAGTAGCTGTGTTTCTTCTCTTTTCACTACGTTCTATCTCCAAAAGGAAGCACACACACCTACCTACATATACATATAACAGCAAAGATCATACATCACACCGGATACAATCCCGAGAGCGAAGCCAGCCCAACATACAAGACATAGACCAGACAGATCCCAACAACCGTCAATATGCCTAAGTCGAAACGCGCCAGGGTCGTCCACGCCTCGTCGGTGACCAAGAAGACACGCGAGCACAAGGAGCGCCTGTTCGAGAACATACGGGAGTGCATCCCGCAGTACCAGCACTGCTTGGTGTTGACCGTCGACAACATGCGCAACACCTACCTCAAGGACGTGCGACAGAAGCTATCCGATAGCCGGTGCGTTGTCTCTTACCACACAACACTATCTACCCCTCAACCCCAGCCCTATAACCTGAAACTGACCGTGGATGTAAACCAAAATAGCCTCTTCTTCGGCAAGACGAAGCTCATGGCCCGCGCCCTCGGCCACACGCCCGAAGACAGCCAAGCCGACAACATCTACCAGCTGACGACGTACCTGAAGGGCGCGGTGGGGCTACTCTTCACGAACCGCGAGCCGGCGTCCCTCCTATCCTACTTCGCCGAGCTGAGCCAGGTCGACTTTGCGCGCGCTGGCGTGACCGCGACGCGGGAGTTTGTCATCCCGCGGGGCGTCGTCATGTCCACTGCCGGTGAGGTGCCCGCTGAGCATGATGTAGCCATGGGTCACACTATCGAGCCCGAGCTGCGCCGCCTCGGCGTCCCCACGCGCATGATCAAGGGCAAGATTGTGCTCGAAGAGGCACCCGAGGGCGCCAATGAGGAGGAGAAGCGCGGCTACGTCGTCTGCCGCGCCGGCGATGTCCTTGACTCACGGCAGACAAGGCTCCTGAAGCTCTTCAGCGTATGCATGTCTGAGTTCCGCGTGCGCGTGCTGGCATACTGGAGTGCCGCAAGTACCGAGGTCACCAAGGTAGATGCCAACCCCACCAGTGCCAATGGCGATATTGAGGGCCTGGACGAGTAGAGCCTTATTTACTGCTTTCTTTCTCATCATGTTTTCTCTCTCTTGTGTTGGGTGTCAATTCTTTGGTCATATTTGTATGCATTCATGGCGATACCACTGGCTGCTGGCGTTTTGTGGTAGGCGGTAAGAAAAAAACGTACATAGTGAAATGATAAGGGCATCAATGATCTTGCAATGAACAAAACAAGTCGACCTATATACACGTGATTTGGTACATATGAGTAGTTTTTGAGGAAATAAGGAAACAGCTTTTCCGAGGAGACTGGGTAGCTGGTCGAAGACTCTCCTGGTTGGTATGGGTGGCATCGAGTTGACATGTGGTTCGCAAATGTCATAGCAGTGTTGACAGCAGCGCGACTACGAGTGAAAGAGCATTGCTTACCAGCCCCCAAGCCCTCCGACTCCGTATCGGCCAGTTTGAAATTGGGATACCTATCTGCCTAAAAACGCACATGCATTGACGAATCTTCCAGGGCATTTCCCAGCGGTCAGTAGGTTCGAAACCGGATTTCCTACCTCTGACCTACCTCTTCGTCCTCCAGTTTTGGGATATCACCACCTTGTATTCTGCCCTCGCTTCACGGCCACTGCTTTGGCTAGAGGTAGTAATATAGTACATGAGAATTCGTCATTACCTTTCCTATACTGGGAGGGTCAACGAGCTCTTTGGCTTTCTGTGACTACGTCTCGATTTTCACAGCCTTCCATTGTCGTCGCGAGGTCCTCGGCTGGTTCGGGGGCGTGCATCTGTTCGATGCGAGTCCAGTCGTCTTTACCTTAAAGGTTTGGGTATTATAATGATACATTTTGGCTTGATGTTGGGGCGTTGTCGGGTGGGCTATTTGCTAGTTTCTCATCGTCCCTTCTTCATCTTACCCTTGCTTACCCTTGTTGACAAAAGGCAGGGAGAATGATGAAAAGTCGGAACAGCAGTTGCGGAAAACGGAAGATAGCACATACCCACCAAGACAGCCAGGTGTTGTCTGGATAAGACGCGACCTAGTAGCGGCGGAGCTTGCGCGGATCCTCGTAACCGCCTTCGAATGCACGTTTCCGGTTGTCGTCGTCTCTCTCGCGATCGTTGTCGCGGTGTTCGCGTCGATCACGGACAGGCTCGAAATTCGCACCTGTTCTTCTGTCTCGGTCGAATCGAGATGGGGGTCCACCTGATCTATCATCAAATGAGCGGGGGCCAGAGCGTGCAGAATACCCACCACTGGCGACTCGGTCGCGGTCACGGTCACGGTCACGACCACTGTCACGGCCATTGTCACGACCACTCCCGAACCGACCATCAGATCCCGGTCCTGCTGGGGCGTTAGGAGGAGCATAGCCGTTTTGCTGACCGAACCCACGATCACGGCCACCACCGAAACCGCCGCCGCCGCCTCCCCTAAATCCTCGGTCTTGGCCACGGAACCCTCCACGACCACCACGACCTCCCTGGAAACCGCCGCGGAAACCGTCACGTCCCCCAAATCCTCCGCCGAAAGTGCCGGGGCCAGTAGGTCGAGGTGGTGCTGCTTTGGTGTAGCCTCGGCCACCCAAACCGCCACCCAGACGTCGAGGCTTCCAGCCCTTGACTGTTCGGCCTCTCTCAACATCTACCTTAATTCGGCGGTCTTTGATACGGATGCCATCGCAACCATCTAGAGCAGCTAGTTACACATGCGCAGCAACGCGCATTTGTCAGTCAAGCACAAACAACACTCATACCTTGGGACTCTACGCGGAGAGGAAAGGGGGAAGAGATAGGCAAGCTTGAGGGCCAGTTCTCGCGAGTGAGAGACATGAATACAAGAATCCTGTGGATCGGTATGGACGGTCTGGAAGGAAGTTGGTGGCAGTATTACCTCTCATGTCTTTCTCACGATCAAACACAACGAAAGCATATCCTCGGTGGGGTTTCTTCTTCTTGTTGGGGCGCTCATGCGCATGGGTGTCTGTGATAATACGGATCTGAGGCCACACTAGTTAGTACTTGGGACTTCCAAGGAAGACAGGACTGCAATAGAATGGGTGTAGCTTACGCGTTCGATGGGTCCAAATCGGCCGAACTCCTTCTCAAGGTCGCTCTCATTTGCATCGTAGCTGAGGCGCGCAACAATCAATGTTTTGAATGGATCACCACGGACATTGGCATCGTCACTGGGGTTGTCTGTTTTGAAAGTCAACACAGGTAGACCTAGAGCATTGCTGCCAAGAATGGGACATGTTTTGGCACGACAACTCGTGGCATGGGTAACGCACAGTCCTTGGGGCCATCAGTCAACAGTCTCGCCTGCTGGTTTTTCTTCTCCAGCTTTTTGCGATCGCGGGCTTGCAGCCAACTCTCGGTAGGGGCATAGCCGTCTTGATCCTTATATGTTGCGAGATGGGGGAGGTATTCGGCGAGGCCGCTGATCTTGTTGGTCTTGCGCTCCTCGGGCGCGTTGTCGGGTGCAGGCAGCCATCGTAAGGGAGGCCGCGGCGCAAAGAGCGCGAGTAGATTAGGCGGGAGCTTGTCTGTCATTCTCTTTTAGAGAACCTGGGGTTGGGGTTGGGGACAAAGCGAGAGACGATATAGATCTGATGTGACGACTCGCAGGTCACGCGATACGCTAGGACTCGAGCTGATGATGATAGAGGGGGCGAGTGCGTGCGTGCTTGTTTGAAAGAGAGAGAGAGAGAAAATATGTGTCGCGTTTGGAGACCCAGAAATTCCCATTCTGGCAGGCTGCCCAGGTGTCCAGTCTGCATTAGGTCTTTTGCTTTTAGTCGATAAGGTCTCATCCACTAGATAGGTATGCATCTAGAAGATATTGTACTACACCGATAGGTGCATTCTCCAGCAGGCTGGGCACTACCTATGCCACTAGCGTGGATTAGGTAGGTTAGGTAGGTAATTGCTGGCGGTTGAGGATCCCCTAAATTTTCTTGGTACAGCGGTAGGTCAAGACAGCGCCGTTTACCCTGTCCCCAATCACCAGATCACAGAGCATAACAATGACGATAAGGGCGCTGGAGAAGATTTCTGTCGGCCAGGTACGTTGTGCACTCTCTAACACATTTTGACTTGTAAGCAAGGTTGTGAATTGCTAACAATACAATCAGAATGGCGTTGGTGCCTTCATCCTGCAATGCAAGAAGATGGATATCCATTACTGCAACCAGTCAGTAAGCTCGCGAGGCATGAAGTAAGGCGGCACAAAGCGACGATCCCCGCGTGCTGGAAGAAAAAGAGCTGACAACGGCCCAGCGCTTTCATCAAGTCTCAGCTCTCCAAGTTTGCAACCTTAAACCCCCAGATCGAGTTCGCCGTATCTCCCCGGCCACGGAAGCACCCCGTCCTCATTGGCCACTATATCAACGGCAAGCAGAAGTCCATCTGCGTCAAAAACATGGACTCGTTGCAGGTTTTAAAGAAGGCGGAACTACTTCGCGACGCCAGCGGGGACAAAATCAAGAGAGTCAACAAGCCAATCACAAGTATAAACCCAAGTGTTCGTGGTGTCTGGAGTCCCTACCACGGCCAGGGAATGCCGGTATAAGGAGCTACACTGTTTTGACGGGAGGGGGGGAGGGGGGCGATGTTGTGTATGACTACGTGTTGGGGTCGCGACCTGGCAGGACTTTCAACTGTACATTTAAGGATTCGGCGATATATACTACCATCATGACGAGCTCGAGAGAGCATTACGGAGAAATCAAGGACTGTTTATGATAATCTTATTCCTATGGTCATCTAGTGCGTCTTTTTACCCTCTCATATCCGGTGGAGGAGGGGAGGCTGCATCTCTACATTCCAATTGCTCGCCGTGGTGTTCAGAGCGGATACAGCAATAGGCACTTCTTACCTACCATATAATCTTGAGAAGAGATTATAACGACCATGCCTCTTTACAATTTGCTGTTGATGATATCGACGACTAAGTTGGATTTGGTTAGCACAGTAACGAAGTGGGAGAACGTTCTAACACGGAATGTACTCACAGGCAGGCTTTAGGCTGGCGCCACCAACCAAGAAACCATCAATATCCTTCTGGGCACTGAGATCCTTGGAGTTCTTCTCGGTGACACTGCCGCCATACAAAATACGGGTCTCGTCGGCGACGGACTGGCTCACGTTCTTGGCGAGCCACTCGCGGATGGAGGCGTGGACCTCCTGGGCCTGCTCGGTGGTAGCAACCTTGCCGGTGCCGATGGCCCAGATGGGCTCATAGGCAATGACGATCTTGCTCCAGTCGGAGATCTTGGCCTTGAGGGCGGCGATCTGGTTGGCGATGACGTCGAGGGTCTTGCCGGCCTCGCGCTGCTCCAGGCTCTCGCCGCAACACCATATGACGCTGACGCCGTTCTCCGTGGCGTACTTGGTCTTGGAGGCCACAACCTCGTCGCTCTCGCCAAGGATGGTTCGTCGCTCCGAGTGGCCCAGGATAGCCCAGTCGATGCCGCTGTCCTTCAGGTGCTGGACCGAGATTTCACCGGTGAAGGCGCCATTGGGCTTGTCGAAGACGTTCTGGGCGGCAACGCCAATCTCCTTCTTCGCATGTTCGCGGACGAGGAGGAGGTACAGAGCAGGAGGGGCAATGACGGTCTCTAGCGGTCATTCAACACGGCGTAAGTCCCTGCATGTCATGACAAAGCTGTTGGTTCAGGCACGTGGCTTACCGACATTGGGGTCAAGCTTGGCCTTGTTCAAGTTGTCGACAATCTCGGTAACGGACGAAACAGACCCGTTCCTTCGACGGCGCAATTGGATTAGTTCATTGGCGTCTTCGCTTTAGGGGTAGATGCATTGTTCCATCAAACAAGGAAGGGGGACGTGGTCTCACATCTTGAAGTTGCCGCCGACAAAGAACTTGCGCGCCATTCTGAAGATCGATACTACTTAACGTCTTGTACCAGACTTAGTGGCTATTTTATGCTTTGATTTTGGTATGATACTAACCTAGGGAATAGTATGGGTGTTCGGTTAAAAGAGTATTTGTATACGATAGAGTAGAGGTAAAAGTAATAGAAGGATGGATATGTTAGGTCGTTAGGTAGTCTAACAGTGGAATTGGATGACGTTCAAGGGCTCGCAAAGAAATGGCGGGGTCCGATTCCTGGCGAGCAGACGGAGCTGTTGAGCTCCATAACCCCGCCAATGCGTCCCAAAAGTCGCGCGTGCGCACGCACGCAGCCTGTGCCTACCTTAGGTACCTAGAAGCCCTGCGCGAAAAAGACTCGCCCCGACCATATTTGATCCCGATTACCGTTGCCCCGAGTCCAGGTCGTACTATTGACACGCCATTTACACACATCCATGCCTTGGTAGTAGTACTGTACACGATTCATAACCTAGGTATGTAACATATTTTAAACCATGCACTGCATCTTCGAAGAGACCGCCATATGGGATCCGCAATTCAACCGGAATCCACGCTTTGAATACTAGGTAGGGTTGGACGGTTATTGATGCCTCTTGCGAATACAAGTGTGGCGTTGAGTTTACCCTTGCAGGTGCTTGTTGCCCTGGTGTCCGCCATATTGACTGTCTTTTGCTTCTCATTAAACCCACACCACCATACCCTAGCAAACATTGCTAACTGCATTAGAGGAAGGTTGACCATCCAAGGCATGTCCTGCTGTTTGTAGATGATGTGTGCTGATGTCCGTCTCCCGAATACTCATTAGGTCATCACGGCTTGCAATATGTAGCTGGAGATATGGAGAGGGATATTGGTGATGATCTTGGCGCTTATGTGGCCAGCGTCAAATGGGGGTAGAGAATACCTATAGACGTACATGTCCGGTAGCGTCGAGAGCCACAAGTTCGGCAGAGCTACGAGTAAGGCGTCTGTCTGTACGCTCTCTAAATCCCTCATGGAGATGTAGAGCAGAGTAGCTACTGGGTTGTTCTTGTTTCTCGCCGTACGTTGGCCAATCTCCTAGGCTTGAGTCAAAAGATCAATGTCATATACCCGTCCATTCTGCTAGCCCAAACCCGTGGGAGTCCCATAATATTTTAGCTAGTAGGTTTAGGCTGCTCGGTACTCTCTTCCCCTGAAGCTTTGCTAGTTATTGTGCCTGGAGGGAAAGCAAGCGAGGCTAGAAACCGAAGAATTGAATCATCAAATATTTAGGGGAGCACGAGCTGCCACAATCGTCTGGGGCTATTTCAATGACATGAAGTTGGCCGTCAAATTACATACCCAATATATGTATATATATATACCCAGGTAGCTATTTACTGAAGCATCGCATCGAGGCTTTCCCCGAGAACAGTCTCGATCCCCACGATCCAGCGATTTGTCTCCCTCTCTACACCCTCGTCGTCATCTTCTTGCAATTCACTAATGTAAGGTAACATCTCAGGCAACATAGAGAGCCATTCTTCTCCGAGCTTGTCTGTTAGCGCTTGCTGGCATCTTACCACAGCGAGGCGCACCGGCGCGTGCTCGGAACGTAAACTCTTCAGAAGAGAGGTATTCAGCTCTTTTTGGTGCTCTTGCGAGTCTGCTGTCGCTGCTAATTCGACTATGGCAGGAATTAGGTCTTTTGTTAAGTCGACCGAGGGTGCATGAGTGAACTGTGATATTAGCACAGGTGAAACAGCGCTAAAATGGGCTGGTGCTTGCCAGAATTCATCCTGATCATGTTGGAAGCATTGTGCTAAAACCTGTAAGACTTTCCTCCAAAGCTCATGTTCCTCTGCGCTCATAGGGTGTGCCGTTGTGAGCACACTGACGGCACTTTCAACAACGTAAGTTGCATAGCTTGTTACTATGGACTTGAGGCTGCTGAAGAAGGCTGATAGGAAATTGTATACGCTGAAAAGTCTGAGGTTTCTTCCAACAGTCTCCTTTTTTGGCACCGCCGTGGCCCACTCCATTAGCTGAGAGAATATGGGCCGGAAGGCAGCATCATTCAGCTTGTAAACCATTCTGAGTGCGACATTATTGACCATTTCCTCGACTTGGCCAATATGTCTTACAAACTCGCTGTCAACGTTATTGTCTGAGTGAAGTAGTCTACGGAGGTCAAGTGCGTTGAGGAAGATGGACGACAAGACGGTGACATTTTTGGATATGTCAGCCTTTGAGTGCTTGTCGATTGCGATTCCCAAGACATTGAGATATTCACGCGTGGCCTGAAGCGTGAACTTTGTTAGCTGGTGGCTCCTGCAATTGTTTTGTAGCTTTGCTTACTATGTGGCCTGCATCTGCATAAATGTCCAAACTCTTCTCGAGAGCCACGAACATTGTTTTCGCCTCAACTTGTTTGGCAATGAACTGAAGACATTGTAGACGAGCGTCGTTAGGCTCGCTTCCCATTTTTGATCTAGCTGAGGCGCTAGAAACGGAAAGTATCTGCCCTAAATATGAACCCGACAACATATATGGCAAGTATTGTGCGAGTGCTGTGATGAAGGCATAACCCGCATTGTGTAGCTCTGGGAGTCGAGTGCTGTTTGTAAAGCTCTCAGTTATATATGAGAGAGCCTTGGGAATTGCAGACGGCAGTATAGGAACGATGCCATCTTGAAGGACGTCTACCAACGAAGCCAAGCACAAGAGGGCCATAATGCGGAGTTGCAAGTCATCTTGGCCAAGGCATTGGTCCCCAGCAATGGTGGAAGCAGCAGCGATCACTGCTTCAGGGTCCTTTTTCCCGTATTTCTCCGAAATCTTGTCAACACATCCAACAGCGATATGTTTGTATGCGACATCACTTGACACCCTGATGATTGCTGTGAGCTGCGGTAGGAAAGCGAGTAGCGCGGCTCTGGAATTGCTATCCGCTTGACTTTCTTGGTCGATCCTCACTTCAACAGCCTTCAGTACCTTTCGGCGTAGGATTGCATCTGGCCGGTCTAGGAGTGTCTCAACGGCCTTAATAAACTCCCCGATCGAGAGAAGATTCAATAATTTGGAGAGCGCATCACCACAGCAGTTGTACAAAGATTTGCGTTGTTTTAGTGCATCTGCTAGAAGTAACAAGTCCTCTAGTAGCGTAGAGTACAGCTCGCGGATCTTAGACGCTTCCATGTCGTCTCGCTCTGCTAGCCTGCTAATCTGTGTAGTCAGTTTCCTGCTCGAGAGCAGGTGCGAGAGCAATGTGAGCTCGCTTAGACCCATTTTCTCAGGATCCCTTTCGCTTTGGTCACTGGTGCCAAGAAGTACGGCGGAGATAGTTGGTCGAGGTTGGAAAATGTCTCCAATCAAGTTGAGTAGTCTTATAACGGACTGCAATTGAATCTCAACAGTGAAGTAGTTGAAGACTTCCGTAGCAAACGATACGACCTGGTCAGTAGGGCCGTACATATTTGTAAGCATGCCGAGAAGTGCGAAGAGAAACTCCTTAGCATCGAGAGTCTCCACAAGAGACACAAACAAGCCGAGCCGTCGGTGAGACGGTATGTGTTCATAAGCAGTAACGAAGCTGAGAAGGAGCTCTGACGAGCCAGCTAGAGGGCTGACCTTGCCTCTACGCAACGACTGGATTAATGGAGGCACAACCTCTTTGACGGTCTGATTAATAACGTGAGCGGAATAGTCGTCACTCTGTCGAAGAACTGAAGTGCCCATTTGCGTGAAGATCGGCATCACACTATTCAGGACTAGATTAGGAGCAACTTTGGCAAGGCTTGCCACGAGGAGTAGTGCAGTACTTTGGACAGCGGGACTCGATGATTTCTGAATGCAATTAACAAGGAGGTCACCATGCCCGCCGGTGCTGTCGATAGTGAGCTCTGGGTTATCTTTGTACATAGGAACCATAGCGAGTAGGCTTCGAAGTACGAGGCTTTGAAGATACCCAAGCTCCGATCCCACCAATACCCTGAAATGCTGTAGCTCCGACAGGGTGTTAAAAAGTGCATTAAGTAGTTCAGGATGTTTTTCGGGCTCAGATCCCTCTACCAGCTGTAGCACAAAGGTAACTTGCTTTAGTGTCGCACTGATTTCTGGTGTCGCTTGCATACCTAATCCTCGGTGAGCTTCTGAGGAGCTAGTCCTCCTTCGTTTTCCTGGAGGCGGCTCATCTGCCATCTTCGTGGTCGGCTCCAAGGTTTCCAGGAAGTATAGCAATATATCGGTTGTAAGCTCAACATTCCGTAGAAGATCAGCAGCTTCTGTAGAGGCCAGACTGCGGTCGTCTGACCAATCTTTCTGTGTTAACTGCAACATTCTTTGGGCCACGAGGTGCTTCGTCTCTGTCTTCATGCTTAACCATAAATCTCGAACGCGGAGGAAGGCAGTGTGTAAGAAGTTAGGGCGTAGGAGAAGATCTGCAGTCTGGACCGCATCAAGGATGAACTCTATACCCTCTGTCTCATTTGGTAAGAGTACTTCTAAGCTGCTCTGATCTACTGCCGACTCCTCGATTTTCTCCAGGGAGCAGAGCCGACTAGCCTGATCAGCTGATAATGTAGTCCATTGCTTTAGCAATGGGAGTAGGAGTTGAGTGCGAGATGTCCCCGAGATGCTCTTTACCTGCTTTAGACATACCCCTAGGCGGAGCTTAATAGTCAAGAGCGGAGAATACACGGCGTGGAGTGCGAGGAATGCCAGGATAGAGCGCCGCATACCGTGTGATAAACGGTTCGCCTTGTCGTTCTTAGCGCCCTCGAGAGTATTCCTCGAACCGCTATTTAGTGCACTATTCGTGATTTCAACGATATATTCTGCGCTTAAAACACATTCTTCTAACGATGGAAGAAGAATTGTGCGAAGGAATTTGTCGCAAGTGTCAAGAGTCATCCACTCGAGCGCTTTGGGGTTTTTTATCGTACAAAGGTCCCCCTGTCCCCCATTTTGTGCGTTGGAGCCCGATGCGTCAATGTGGAAGCTACCTAGCACTGCAACAAGGTCTGCCGCAGCTCGTCTGACTTTTCTAGATGGGTCGTTCAAAGCCGCTATAGTATATGGAAAGATGGCTTGATAATCGATGTCACTGCAATCACTCTGCTTTAAACGGGCTTTTGCCATATCAAGAGCGCCAACTCGAGCTAAAGTTGGGTATGGCCCACACCATATTCTCATAAGAAACGAGAAATAGAAAGGCTCTTTGTTAGCTTGCTCCCGGCGGAGGGGTGAGATCTCATCGAAAACAGCGATATTGTCTGGTTCGGCCAACGCGGATAAGTAAACGGAGCAAAGGTCGCCAAAAATATCCAAGGATTTAGATCTGAGGCATGACCCTACTACTTGCGTCTGAATCTTGCTGACTCGTTCAACTGCAGCCTGAAAACTCTCAGTCTGTGTTTCAATTTCAGCCTGTCCCGTCATCTCGACATCTGTGCTTGGTTGAGCAGGAAGTAGCAGTTTTGGCCGGATTTGTATGTCCAGTCTCATCTCTAGCTCATCCAGATCGACCTCTGTATCATTGATAGCTTGAATAAAAATGTCGCGAACATCCGATTCCATCTGAGAAAGCCGAATAATTGTGGATGCCAGATCCTTTCGGACTTCGCCCTTCTCATCAACTTGATCGTCGACTTTATAAGCGGCTAATAAGAGAGACTTGAATATGACTCCAGCCTGTTGTTGGCTTAGAACGGATGCGAGAAGAAGCGGCTCAATCAGGGGAAGACCTCTTGAATCGCCCTTCTTGTATATCCGATCTATTAGTGCAAGACATAGGCCATTTGCGAGTTTCCCCAGATCATGCTCTTTACCGATATCAGCGAGCATCTCAGGCAAATTCTGAACCTTTAACAAGGCTCTTGTGACTTTTCCGGACATCTGTTTTGCGGATCGATACTGAGCAAGCACCGAGAGACATATCAGGCCGGGGCGCAGGCTCTCCGATGTCCATCCAGCAACCAGCTGCTCCATCAGCGCACTGATGGTGCCATCCTCTAGATCGCCCTTTGCGACATACACTGTAATCACCATGTAACATGCGATCTGTAGGCCGGGTACCCGAGACATAACCAGCGCATCCCTAATAATAGGTCCTATTAAATAGAATAAACTTTGGTCGTTGCTTTTTTGTATAGCGGCGCGGCCAGATCGCATCCTATCTAGCATACCATTGACGGCCTCGGTCATTATACCCGCCCAAAAGGATATTAACGCGGGGTAATGTTGATGTGCGCGGCACGAATCGATGGTATGGGTTGACAGGGTGTTAAGGAAATTGGCATGGTGTACGGCTTGGTGGACGAAGATTGCTCGTGGGGGCGATGTCAAAGACTTGATGTAAGGATCTAAGAAGCGATAAACTTGCGGAATATTGCTGGGTAATATTGACAGCAATGTGACAAAAGCTGGAATAGTGTGGTATGGTAAAAACGTCGATAACATAGTAGAGGTATTGAACTCGTGAATTCTAGCCGAGATTTAGTGAATATCTCGAAGCAGACGTCCGTCCCCCTGGGCTTACCTGAACCTCCTGATAAGCCATTCTATCGCTTTGATGGTCGGCATGAGGCGTAGACGCGCTCCGGCGAGGCGAAGAAACGAGTCGACCTTTTTGTCGAGCTCAGCGTTCTCAGCAGCAGTCATCTGGACGCGATCCTCAACCTGGCTCTGTTCGCTGAATATCGTGGTGCCAAATGGAACGAAGCGAGGATCTAGCTGGCAGAGCTCGTCGAAGCCCTCGCGACATATGCCGTAGAGCGTTTGGAAGGTCTGCACGGCGGCAACTCGAGGCTCGAAGATCAACGACTTGGAGTGGGCAGCTTTCTGGGCCTTGACGTCGAGGGTGGTTTTTGAGTTGGCCGCAATCTGCGCCAATTGCGCAGCCAACGCCGTCGCCATTATGATTTATTTAGTCTCGACGGGAAACCAACATCTACGTTTGCGACACGGGGCTGGCCGAATGCGGGTTTGCTACCGCTTTACCAGCTAGATGTTATGAAAATATTCACGTCTTTTCGCCAGTCTCGAACCAGCAACTTTTTTCCCACGTTAGGTTATCGATAAGGAGTGGCTATATCGCAGCACCCGCCGTTTAATTATCACCAGCGCTTACTTCAATTATCCTACGTAGTACCGACGCTAGTGGGCGCAGGGGGATGCCCCGCCATCTTAGCATCTCTGATACCTGGTACTCTGTACAGGTCCCCTACCGGTAGTCCAGTCAGGATTCAGGATGCCTTTTACACGTGATGCCTGCGTGCGTGCTCAGATCTCTAAGGATTCTTGTAGGCACCTCATATGAGCGCGAGCGCGAGCGCATACGTACTGTGAGATGCCACCTACTACCTAAGGTAGTATACATGTAGGTAGGTATTACATACATATTGTAGTGCTTACATAGACTACCTAGGTAGACATGAGACCACACCCCGCTGTCGCGTTTCTGGCTGTGAACCCCGCGAGAACAGAACACGTTTTATTAGGCAGTATTTGCTGCATCTGCTACTTTGTAATAAGTCATAAGTCCTGAAGCCTTATGTCCTAGCCGGGCAGTTGGCTCGCCTCTTGCCTTGTGGGTGCCTGCCCATTGGAGTACCGGTATAAGACCGGCATATGAGACAAGATATCCACTATACATCCACATCCATCCGTCTGCAATTCCCGCGACCTACCCTTGAAGCCACAGTTTCATGTGAACAAGCCCAACCCATATAGAAATGGCCGTTAGTATTGACGTGATGTTGTTATCCGTTAGCTCGAATCAGTTGCTGACCCCTCCCAGAAACCCTACAATCAGATTGTGCTGTTCGGTGACTCCCTCTTCCAGGGCTGTAGCAACGTGCAGGATGGATTCTCGTTCCAAGGCGCCCTCCAGCACCGTAAGTGACACCCGCGATGGCGCCCCCTCGAGTGCCTCTTGGGATTGGCTCATAGTTAACGTCGACTGTGCAGTTTGCGTGCGAGGCCTGGACGTCGTCAACAGGGGTTTCTCCGGCTACAACACCAAGAATGCCTTGGAGTTACTTCCTCAGATATTCCTCCCGCCCTCCCCTACTAATCCACGCATCGAATATTTGGTATAGCGTAGTCTTTACTCTGCCATCTTTTCAGCATTTCCTTCGGTGTTGACTGTACGGTGTAACGATAGAGATGAACTACTAACCACTTGCTGCCTTAGCTCGTCCTCCTCGGCGCAAATGATGCATGTTTGCCCATCCCTACCAATACTCAAGGAGTGCCCATTGAACAATATAAAGAAAATCTGATCAAGAGTAAGTATAGGTACAAAAGGGCTAGCCTCCACCTACTTGTTGCTACTTATCGATCGTGGCTCTAGACATGGTTACCTATAGCTGCTGATGAACGACATATGGATTCTGGATACTGATCCGACTATAGTTGTCACTCACGAGCATATCAAGGCTCATAACCCGAAGATTCTCCTTGTAACCCCCCCGCCGCTTGATGAAATACAAAGCTATGCTACCGATCTTCAACACGGTCACAAAGAACGAGTTCGGAAGGCTACCGTCAGCGCTCAGTATTCGGAGACAGTTCGCCAAGTCGCAGCAGAGCTACCAGGCATTGTCTTGATTGACCTCCAGAAAGCTATTATGGAGAAGGCGATTTCCTTGACACCTGGTTACGATCCATCTGGTCCACCATTGGGCTATCCAGAGGGAAACAAGCGTGGCGCCCTAGAGCAGCTCCTTCCAGATGGGTTGCATATGAGTGGCGAGGCATACAGAGTTTTCTTGAACATTGTGGAACCGCATATCAAGCTTCCGGATGACTACTATATCTATCCAGACTGGCGGATTAGTGAGTAGTCGTTCCTTTTTTTCTTTTCTGCTTCTACTCTGCCGCTATCCTTTTACTTGAAATGGCTCTCCTGTCTTTAGTGATAGTCGTCTTGCCTATATGCCTCTAAGAATGTAACCTCCGTCTTGTTATATTCTGAATATCTCTCCTTGACTACCTCTCTGCCAATAAGGACATCCGCTGACAATTGTCTATCTATAGTGAACCCGGGGAATATTTAGGCAGTACTAGGCTTTATTAGCATGAGAGAGTCCGAAAGAAGTTGTTTCATACTTTTACACCCCAACGTTCAAGTCGAGGAGTTAGGTTTATGTAGGAAACGGGGGTTTATATGGCTGGAAATGGCTCTTATGAGGAATAGGGACGAAATAAATGGATTCCCGGCGCTAGCACGTTACCAGTATGCTAGAGGGGCCCCCCTCATCCAGGTTGGGAGTAACTGTCTTGATAGACGAAAGAAATAGAAGCACAATTGGCCCTGTGCAGTGTATCACGATGTTCGCCGCGACTGCGCAATTATTCAAATCAAAGGGGTACATCCAATACTACATAATATAGCCTGTAGTTAGTAGATATACTCAGAGGTATACATGTAATCTGTACCTCTCTACATATACCTGGGTATGTATAGTAGTACAACTAACCTCGTGCTTGCCTCACCTGGGTAGGTACATACTACCTAGACTTGAGTATTCGGAGCCCCGACAGCTGGGAATGCGGCTAAGCCAAGTAGGGACTAGCCAGACATGGCGGGATGCCCCTGCCTGCCTGTGGTGTAAGGTTGCCTTTCGACAACGGGACTGCCAGGTAGACAGCGGGACCAGATAGGTGGATAGATACCTACATACCTAGGTAGGTAGGGGGAGTAGACCTAATATATACATGCCTACCACATACTGTACATAGATGTATCTAACCTACCTCATAGTTGGGACTGCTGCATCTGCGAACGGACTTAATAAGCCATTAAAGTGAATGGATCACTGCCAGATTGATCTTACTGTACATGCTTCCAGTCGTTAAGTGCAGAGTACCTACCCTGCGAGCCAGTCTGCGTTAATCGTCAAAGCCAAAGCCAAAGTCAAAGTGGCAGTCGTCACCAGCGTCACCCACCATCATATCATCTCGATCACAGTTGCTCAGTTTGCAACCCTGATCAGTTTCGAGAACTCGATCTACGTCAAATCTCCCTGTCTCGGACCTTGTCCCTACCTTGCGAAGAGAGGCAATCCAGCCGTCTTGTTGTGTCTTGTACTAATCAGCTCCCAAAGTTCACGTTGCCCGACTGCTCCCTCCGTTGCCTCCCTCTCTTCCCACCACGACACGACGTGCATCTCTTGTTATATTCCTCTACACTGCCGATTCACCTCGCCCAGCCCAGTCCAGCCCAGCCCACCACCGCTGCCCGCCGCAATAATCGCCCACGCTGCAAAGCAGATTCAATCGATTACGTCGACCCAACGCGATTCGCTAACCGCCCAGTTCTCACCTGGTTGTTTCCGCCCGTTGCATCTCTGCAGCTACACCTGGTGCTCTGTCAAAGAACTCAAACCCGACGGAGTCTGTCTCCTTGAACGAACGAAACTGTAACGGCTTGCAGCATCATTGATCCCACAATAGATACTCTCGCAACACCATCTTCTATCCTTGCCTGCGTCGAAGGCTCCTGCATCTAACTCCATATATCTACGATTTTATATACGCACTTGCAAAGTTGTGTGGCACGGGGAACAGTCTTGTTGTCTGCGTTGGCGAAGCGACCACTGGGTCCTCTGCGATGAGGAGGTGGTGGTGGACCTCATCGATTGGAAACTCAGGTTCGAGGCCATAGTATTCGTTCTGAGACTCCGCATACGTCCGAATACGTCTGCTGCTTGCCACTGAGTGTTCCTTTCACTGCTTGCCCTCTGCTATGAGCTGTTCTAAGCTCTTCGAGCCCCAAGTCCCACGATTTCGTCGCTATTAGGAGTCACCCAAGTTCCTGCAGGCCTCTATTCCGTCCCACCATACCCAGTACCTATACAATCTAGCCCACGTTAATTTTCAATCCAAAGGTATCGCCAGCTTGGTGTGGGGATGGATCCTCGGTTCCCGGTCACTCGCGACGAACTTTACAATGTCCAGATGGACGTCAAGCAGATACAGGTTGTGCAGAGCAGCCACGCAGATAGACTATCCCGTCTAGAGAAGAGGCAGGCTGACGACGCTGCCATCAAGTCGGCCTGGAACTCTCCTTTCCCTAGTGCTCTAAGTGGCACCCCACAGCATGGTAAGCCTCCTTTCCCATAATATCCAACGTGGGAAACTCTCTAACACACCTTTTTGCCACCAGGTCCATTACAGATGCCACCAAGCGAGATCTTCGATGACTTCGAGGAGCAAGGCCAGAATCTTCTAGGCAGCCTTCACCTTGACGCTGAAGATGAGCCAACTAGGCGGGGTGCGGCATCCAGAGCCAATAGTGTGCGCTTCGACGAAAGTGCTTTGCAGGGTTCTAGCTGGGCGCATAACGGCCGTCAATCGGGGGATTTTGGCCCCATTCGACCGGGAAGCGGATTAGGCACTCATGGAATGATGGAACGCTCAATGTCGCATAAGTCAGATGGCAGACACAGCTCAGCCGGACATTCGGTGCATTCAATTCATTCTCATCACTCAGCCGCTTCCGGGCGAGGAAGTAGCCTGGGGTTAGACACTACTTTCACGCCTGGTGGCCATGAAGACGACTCGCCAGTAGGCATTCCAGAGCCTCCACCGAGCTTCTTCATATTGGGCTCAGTTCCGTCCATTGTTAGATGCTGGCTTACACAAAACTTTTCCCATGACACCCTCCTGTATGCGGATATCTGTACTGGATCACAGAAGTCTATGATAGAGTTCTCGTTGATTAAAGACCTGGACCTAGTCGATGATATTCACCGAGATCTGGACGGAGTCCATCGCATTCGGCTACACGTGTATCTCACAGAAGCAACTGTTTCCCATCCAACTTCACGAGGTCATGGTCCTGCACCTCACATGCCAAGTATGGGGTGTACTTTCGAAGTAGCAGGTATGGATCAAGCCGACATCCCTGATGCAAGAAAGGCGATTCGCATCTTCGTTGGTAGTGAGACTCTGAGGGAACATTCGGCGGATGTCCTTTTCTCGCAAAATCGAATGACGCTTTATAGCAGTGATCGAGAAAAGTTATCAGTGCCATTCGTACGCCCTGAAGATCACGGGGCTTTCAAGAACATTCGTACTATGGCCGTATTTGCCGAGAAACCTAAATTGAATGCCACAGCTCGTCCATTCGTTCTTGGCGAGTCAAAAAAGTTGATGGCCGTCAATGTAGCCTCTGAGTTGGGACAAGCCAAAGCAGTTCAAGATGAGACAGATTCTCATGAAGTTAATACCCCTGTATCGGAGCAGGCTAGCCAACAACCTGGGACTGCAGATGTCAGTACGGTATCTGAGAGCGGTGGCGAGAGCGAGAGGCTATCAAAGGAAAACAGCGTGCCCGAGCACCTGAGTATTAAATATAAAGATACACGACCCCCAGCACAGGATGCCTCGAGTGATGGCGCTCGTCGCGCATCGGGCGCAGGCGGTATTTGGAACTCGTGGCGCCAAGGAACAGTGACCAACGGCGGTGACCAAAAGGAGAGTGGGTTGTTGAGCGGTTATCAGCCTGC
The DNA here is from genome assembly GCA_003426235.1 of Xylaria polymorpha. Classification (NCBI taxonomy): domain Eukaryota; kingdom Fungi; phylum Ascomycota; class Sordariomycetes; order Xylariales; family Xylariaceae; genus Xylaria; species Xylaria polymorpha. Next base: position 21,537 of record NQIM01000536.1, read on the forward strand.
GGGACGAGGGCGCAGCATGAAGATTCTAAAGCCGACGAAACTGACGTCGTCGGCTTCAGCTCGGACAGGCGCGGCTTACGAGTCGGCGCCACCACCTAGGAGTAGCGGAGAGCTACGACGCAAGAGCCAAACAGCGGCTGAGGGAAATGCTAGTAGCGCGATTCGATGGGAGTCGAAGAGAACGTCAATTGGTGGGGCAGAGACCAATGCTGTTCCAACGAATCGTGAGGCTCGAAGTGTATCCAATACTCCTCGAACATCGACTAATCCTGTTGGTGGAGCATCAGCTTTCTCATGGATGACACCATCGAGCAAGCCAAAGCCCCCGACGGCAGTCGCTGAGTGACTTGTTACTTCATTTAGTAGGAGAAGAGGGGTAATTCGTTGTAGCTTTGGACTGACGCTCTTCAGCCACTGCCGCAACGTTTTGATGGCTTCTCCCAGCTGGCAGTATTTATGTAATACGGAAAATCCAATAAAAAGTATTCATTCACAACCTAGCTATGGCGTATCAAAAACCATGTGGGTGCAAAGCGCAGTGTTGCATGCATATACATATGTCTTCATTTTGCCCTCGCGTTTCTGGTTTCGTGAAGGACGAGAAAATAAGGTGACCACGGATAGGATAGCGCTAGATAAGATATAGTATTTAGATAGGTAAGTAATCTTGCTGGTGACGGTAGGTAGGTACAACAACCAAAGATCATCTGCTCAAGGGTGCACAAGCGCTGAATAGGTATCAAGATGAAGAAAAAGGACATCGACTATTCGCTCTACCTAGTGACGGACTCGACGCCAGCCATCCTCGGCGACAAGGACATTTGCGAGGTGGTCGAGGCGGCGCTGCGGGGCGGTGTCACCTGCGTCCAGTACCGCGACAAGACAAGCGACACGAGTGTGTTGGTCCAGACGGCCCGGAAGCTACACACAGTGACGCAGAAGTACGACATCCCGCTGCTCATCAACGACCGTGTTGATGTCGCCCTCGCCGTGGGTTGTGAAGGGGTGCATATCGGACAAGATGATCTAGGTACGTGCCCATGCGTCTAGGGTAATTCCCGCTTTCGAGCGCCGCCACGGCTTGTCATTGGAGGGAGCTAATGTACGCTGTTGCATCACGACAGACATCGAGTCGGCGAGGGAGCTCCTCGGCCACGACAAGATCATCGGCGTCACCGTCAGCAACGCCGCAGAAGCCGCTGCCGCGTGCGAAGGCGGTGCGGATTACCTGGGCATTGGGACCGTCTTCGCTACGCCGACGTAAGCCACTCTATCGTTTGCTCGTGGATGAACACGTCGAACTGACCCCAAGCGCGATAACGCAGCAAGGAGAACACAAAGAGTATCATCGGCGTAGACGGCGTCCAGCAGATCTTGCTACAGCTCCTGCAAGCGGATTCCGCCGTCAAGACGGTGTGCATCGGCGGCATCAATGCGTCCAACACCTCGCGCGTCATGTGGCAGAGCAAGCTCCCCTCCAAGAGCCTTGATGGCGTCGCCGTCGTAAGCGCCATCATGGGCGCCGCAGACCCGGAGGCGTCGGCGCGGGAGCTGGGCCAGCTCGTCAAGGCAGCGCCCGCCTTTGGCAGGCGTCGTCGAGTTTCGGCAGGGCCGCTCCCCAGAGGAGTTGCTCAAGCTGGCCGCGGAGAGTGAGTAATTCTCAAAGCCGTTTCCCTCTTGTTTCAGCATTTTCCAGAACGTGAGGTTTCTGAAACCCTTGCAAATCACACTCCATATGGCGATAACTAACTCGAGTTGTTGCAGTCATCCGGGCTGTCGCGAAACAAAAACCACTCTCGCACAACATGACCAACCTCGTTGTGCAAAATTTTGCTGCCAACGTCGCCTTGTGTGTTGGTGCGAGTCCAATCATGGCCAACTACGGCGAGGAGGCCAAGGACCTCTCAAAACTGGGCGGTGCACTTGTCATTAACATGGGAACCGTCACGCCGGACGGATTAGACAACTACTTGAAGGCGCTCAAGGCTTACAACGCAGTTGGAGGGCCTGTGATTTTCGACCCAGTTGGGTAGGTCACATCTTCGCCTCAACTCAATCTCAAGCTCAAGGCCGAATCTAATATGAACAACTCGTTAGTGCTGGGGCTACAGCTGTTAGAAGAGCTGCTACGAAGAAGATACTCGAAGGCGGCTACATCGATGTAGTAAAAGGCAACCGGTCCGAGATTTTCTCCTGCCTAGCAGACGGCCCAACGGTGCAACAACGTGGCGTAGACAGCGCAGAAGGTGATGTCAACATAAAAGACCTGTTAGCTGTGGTAAAATTCGTCACCCTCCGGAAGAACATCGTGGTCATGACAGGGAAGAACGACTACATCGTGGATGGTGGGCATATTTACAAAATAGAGAATGGACACGAATACCTAGGCATGGTTACGGGTACGGGCTGCTGCCTGGGGACAACAATATCCGCCATGGTTGCGGCGTGGCCCCAAGACAAGCTCGCGGCGACCATCGCTGGCTTGTTGCACTACAACATCGCTGCTGAACTGGCGGCCGAGAGGCCAGATGTTAAAGGGCCAGGTAGCTTCGTACCAGCGTTCCTCGACGAACTCTACAAGATTCGGATAGCTACAACGAAGGGGGATCTTAAGTGGCTCACAAGAGCTAAAGTTAGTAAATTTCAGGATGTATTTCTAGGTATTAAGTAGCTATTGGATGAGGCAAGGAGGCTTGTAAACTCACGTTCAGCCCATCAGCCCATCAGCCCAGTATTACCCAAATAGAGACTATACATTTGGCCATTTGATTTCAGAAAACTACTGAATAAGAGTCAACCTCATCTATACTCTAGAAGTTACATGTCGTGATCTTAGATAGGTGAAAGATCCAAACTAGACCCCAGTTATTATTATCTCTCACCTTGTAACAGAGCAATACAGTAGACCAGGATTTACTTAGAATCAAAGGGCGAGAGAACGGACGGCTAGGATGTCATGAGTTTGAGGTACCTAGCTACTAAACCTTTACTACCTCCTGGTACTACTAGTATACATATTAAGTACATTACCTAGTATGTAATGGCGTCGGCCCCGCCCCCGCACCTCAGCTCTCTACATCCATTGTGCCGTACAACACTAGTCAGCCGCACGTACAGTATCGTCATATCATTCTGTTGTAGGATTCTGTTGGCATTACGCTCGGAGCTCGGGATCTACTGTATGTATATCTGCTCTGTTTCAATTTATAAGTTGACAATTTTGTGTCGTTACAATTTACACACAACCATTCATCTATGACCTTTTTACGTCTCACGTCGAGACCACGAGCAACAGTCCAAGCCTATCAACAACTGCGATTTAGATCCCGTCCTTTGCTATCTGCGTTTCCCCTTGGTCCGAGATTATTATCCACCATGGCGGCACCCTCGAGACGGCTTCGTGAGTCATCTGCCATGTTGTTTGCATTAAATTTTTTTTTTTTTTTNTTTTTCCGCATTTCGTATTTATTATAATACATTATTTAAAAATACAGATCATCTTTCTGATGAATGGTTAACTTGATTTATTGGGTTTGCAGAGGGAGATGGAGCAATTCAAACATACGATGAAGGTAAAAGAGTTCGTTTTGTTCTTACTCAAAAAGAAAGTGATATACTTCATAAAATACAATTTAAATTAAATATTGGCGTGGTTAAACATTTTCCTCAAGGAAAGAGTGGTAAAAATAATGATTTTATAGATGAATAGTGGATAATCCTTTACATATTCTACTTTTAGCTTTTTATTTAATGGTAATTTAGCTCTAAATCATAGAATTGAACAATTAGCTCTTTGAGTTAATGCTTTAAATAATCGTTTTGGTTCTGAAACCATTAAATTAAAAATACTCCTGTTTCAATTACATTACAGGATGCATGATTATCGGGGTTTACTGATGCTGAAGGATGTTTTAATGTATCTATTACAGTAAACTCTCGATATACATTAGGTCATGTTATAAAAATGCGTTATTTATTGGACCAAAAGATAGTGTTATACTAAATAAAGTATACGAGTTATTTGGATTAGGTAAAGTAACATTAAGATCTGGAACTGATAATGTTTATCGTTATACTGCTACTGGATTTAAACCCTTGAAGGATGTAATAGCGTACTTTAAATTATTTCCTTTACAAACTAAAAAAGCTCTTTCTTTTGAAAGATGATTAACTATTCATAACCAAGTATCTAACAAATTACATTTAACTGAAGAAGGATTATCTCATGTAAGAACTCTGCAAAAAACTAATTAATTTTAAATAATAGTATGACAAATAAAACAGGAAAAGCTTAAAAATGAAGATATAGTCCGACAC
>NQIM01000537.1:0-25794 GCA_003426235.1 Xylaria polymorpha
ATTTAAATCAAAGTGCCTAGCACTTTGATTTATAACATATTCTATTTTAGGGACAACTTGCTTAGCTCTGCACGGTTTTTTTCCCTATGTTCAAACCCCGTTCTTCTCATCAATCCCACCTCTTGGAGTCGGTACCCAATGGACTAGCTTTAGATCTGTGTGAACAACGTCGCCTCCAAGTAGCAGCATAGCAAAGTCGACCGCGGGCTTGTCCGACTCGAAAACACCCGTGGCGAGCGCGTACCGTACGTTAGTCGCCATGCGCGCTATCGTCTCCTTGTCGGCGCGCCTTGCGGCGAGGATGCACTTGCACCCCGCCGCGTTGTGCGTTATGCTCGACGGCACCAGACTGGTGCTTAGCGTGGCGAAACACCCTGTTTCGGCCCGTCGTACGATGGGGGATGTGTGGTGGGACATGGCGGTTTTTGTGAATTCATTTGCGGAGTTGTTTGAGACTGTTGTGTAGCAGTGCGCCTTGGATGAGATTCAGAGGGCTTTTATGTTAGATTTAGATCGGCCATTGTTTGCTGATAATGTCTTTATTTATATCTCTGCCTTTGTTGCGGTTGTATGTAGGGTTTTGGCATGTCTGTAGGAAGCGTTTCTTGGTTATATGTTAGACTACCTAGCTTGTGGGATGCTTGGAAGGCATTCACAGCCTGCAGGTGGCTCGTTGTATCACTTCCTTATAGGTAAGTAAGTAGCACTTACAGAGGCCATGTTAAGCAAGCTAAGGAACATTGAAGAGAGAGGTTGGCATACTGGTCAGTGTTGCCTTCGGTATTATCTACATAATATAGGTATGTATCTAGATATACTACCTAGATAATATGAACTAACCGAGCCAAACCCTCCAAATGTTTCAGTCCTCTAGCGATTGCCGGTTCTTTATAATAAATGGTATAAAGAGGCCCCTTACTTGGATTTGCCTCCGGCTTTTTTAAGCACAGTAATACAGTACTTCCCCCGCATTACACGGCCTGGACCTAGCTCGTAGGACGGGAAGCTCCCACCAGTCAATTGCCGTAATGTACTGTAGGTGCTTGGCTTGGCTCGGGTGTGATTATCCCAGGCCTAGTTCGCAGCCCTGTGGACCCTGCGGTCTACCTACTTATCAGATTCGGAGCTATAGTGCGGTAATGTAAGTCGGATCGTACCCCGGTCTTGGAATGTTAGGTCGGTGTGCTGCGTGCATGATACAACGCACATACGTGGTAACACCAGAGCACCCTTCCAATTCTCCCCGCGTCGGTTAAGTTACTGCTAAGAACCAGTAGCCCAATAGCAGTGCGTGATGAGATGCTATGTAACAAGTATAAGTAACACGTCATATGACCGACGCTCTGACGATGGAAGCACATAACCACTCGCCCTCCTCCCCCAGCAAGCCAAAAACAATAACACCCACCAACACAACTAGAGAGCACGAAGGCACTAATAAGGCTACGGGCTTGAAGATGGGTTATATTCCTCTGGTGTTAACTGTACTGTCTGTCGGCACCGCCATTGGGGCTTATAACGATGTTTCTCGCCGGAACCCCGAGATACCAGCTCAGGCTCAATTCATCGACCAGAAGGCATTCAATGTTCTATCCTCTGTACCGCCCCCGAGCGAGTTCAACCTAACCAGCGTAAGTAGGACGGTCATTTCTAGGAGTGTGGTAACCCCCCGAGTATCAATTGACCGTTACTTAGATATTTGTCCCGCCCGGATATGACCTTGCTGCTCTCAAAGAAAAGCCGTTCCACGTCTACGACGACGAGTTCTATGATGTAATTGGGTCCAATCCCACCCTCACACTTATTGCAAATAGTGGCGGAACGGATCCCCTGTTCCATGAGGCTGTTGTGTGGTAAGATGCTATTCAATTAATTGTAATAATAGGGTTCCAAGTTTGACAATTGTACCCAGGTACCCCCCAACGAATGAAGTTTTCTTCGTCCAAAGCGCTGGCGCACCAGCTTCTGGCACAGGTGTGTAAAAGCTAGCTAATAGTTGCTGGCTCCTCTCTTTGCATTAGAGAATAAGCTATTAACGTACCGCTGCAAAGGTTTGAACAAATCTGCCATTATCCAAAAGATCAGCGTTGCCGAAGCAGAGGCAGTTTCTGTGAAGCGTAATGCGACAGGCCTCGTCAAGGTCCATGTCGTCAAGTCAAACCCTGTAGTTTTAAACCCCAACGGTAAGCTTTAAAAAACTGTCTTAATATTGTCAGTACGCCGGGGAAGTGAGCTAACTGTCAGTATAGGAGCGACAAACTACAAGGGCCAGCTTCTTTTCGCAGCCGAAGGCCAGGGTGCAGGCAAGACGTCAGAACTCATAATGATGAATCCTAGAGAACCGTACAACACCACAGGTAAGCGATTGAGCTTGACTGGGAAGACTAATTACGCGGTTCTAACTGTGATCCTGCTAGTGCTTCTGAACAACTATTTCGGCCGCCAATTCAATTCTTTGAATGACATAGCTATCCACCCACGCACCAAGGATGTATATTTCACAGACCCTATATACGGGAGGCTCCAAGACTTCAGGCCAGCGGAAGGACTGCCGCACCAAGTATATCGGTATAATGACAAGACCGGAGCTGTCACGGTTGTGGCTGATGGGCTTAGCCAACCTAACGGTTTGTTCCTAACTGGCCTTTGTAGCATCCGTATTATTTGCGTCCTAACTCTATCGCTAGGAATCGTCTTCTCTCCCAGCGGCTCGCGTGCGTACATCGCTGACACTGGAGCTCAACAAGTCTTCTGGGGAATAAATGCGACTTTTCCGGCCTCCATGTAGGTCCACGCCATACTTCTCTATATACTATCGTGATCATCTTGAAGCTATAGAAGGCTAACTTATAATCCAGCTATCTATATGATGTCACAAAAGACGGGACTTTTTCGAACCGCCGAACCTTTGCATATGTACATGCCGGAGTCCCAGACGGTGCGTGATAGTGATACTCATCTATATTCCGTTGTGCTGACACGACTTCGACACATCAGGGCTTCACATAGATACCAAAGGCCGTCTTTATGCTGGCTGCGGCGATGGAGTTCACGTCTTTAATCCTTCCGGAACACTAATCGGCAAGATCTTCCTCGGCGAAACGTCAGCTAACTTCAACTTTGCTGGAGATGGAGGCATGGTTATCTGCGCAGAGACGAATCTCTACTACGCAAAGCTCGCAGCTACTAGCGGTGCTTATATAGGCGACAAGTAGCTTTCCTAGGCCGCGGGGGAATTATTGGGAAAATAGTTTTGCGGGGAAAGAAATATAATTAGAAAGTATTGGCCTGACCAAATATAACTGCGCGTCCTCAACATATTATGATTATAAATTCTACATAAAATTACTTCTTCAGTGAGTCGATGTACTCCTTAACAATATCCTCCCCGCTCTCGTCTTTCGTCAAGCCCAGCCTCAAGGGCGTAGTGATGTCGAAATCCGGCGACCAGCTGCGCAGAATGCGCTCCAGATCCGGGATCGTCTCCTCCCTCAACAGCTTCAGCTTATCCTCGCCACCGTGCTTGGCCAGCGCATCCATGAGCTCCTGTATCGAGACCGAGACGCCGGGGACGTTGATGTGGCGGATGTGCCTGGGCATCTTGCCGGTATCCATGTGCAGCACGCGGAACAGGTTCTCCCGCAGGCTGCTCGGGGAGCAGAGGAAGGAGCGGAACCCGCGGTCCCGCAGCGGGATGACGCACTCCTCCCCGTTCATCGGCTCGCGGATCATGCCCGAGAGGAACGAGGAGGCGGCGTTGGTGGGCCGCCCCGGGCGCACGACGACGCTCGGGAACCGCAGGATGAAGGCGTCCACGAACCCCCTGCGATGCATGTCGTTGACGAAGACCTCGGTCAGCAGCTTGTGCGCGCCGTACGTGCCCTCGGGCGCGGGATCACGTCGTCCGTGACCTTGGCCGGCAGCGGCTGCCCGTACACGGCCTGCGACGACGAGTAGATGACGCGCACCCCCGGGTTCGTGGCGCGGAGCGCGAGGAGCAGGTCCCGCACGCTGTTGACGTTGACGGCGAGCGACAGGTCGAAGTCCGCCTCCGACCCCGCCGACATGATGCCGTGGAAGATGAAGATGGCGTGCAGCGGCTGCGCCGCCGAGAGCAGCGACTCGACGAACGAGGCGTCGGTGATGTCCCCCCTTCATGCACTTGGCGTTCTCGGCGTGCTTGACCCCCGCTGGCACGACGGGGTCGACGAGGTCTGTTAGCATGACGTTGTAGTCTGGTTCGTTTAGCAGGCGCGCTGCTATCAGAGGGCCGACGAGGCCACCGGCGCCGGTGATGATGATGTTTTTGTCGCCATGGTGAAATTACGTGGCGGGAAAGGGAGGGGTGTGCTTCTCTCCTTTGTTGGTCGCGAGCCTTCTATCCTGCTCTCGCAAGGGGTGATCTGATACTTCTTGCTCCAAACGGACTACACAGGGACGATATCAAAAATTACCACTCTCAAACGCCCACCCTTTGGAAATCAACCGTCTGCGGCACGACATCATCGATACCGCTCGGGCCATAACATTGCGGGCTGCGGGGAATGCGGGGTTTGGCGGGGGAGAGACAGTTTTCGAGAGGGCATCATGCGGAGCGCGTGGGGGAGAACACGGGGTTGGAGATGATTGAAACTTGATGGGGTGGCCAATTGCGAGGCCGCCGATATCGCTGGAATGGTTTTAGGTCAGTCTTATAGCTTGTCTTGTTTTCTTGGTGGTGTAACACGAGGATAGTTCAAGTGCATACCAAAGCATGGAGAATATAAATGAAGGGCTCGTAGTCTATACAGAAGGATACGAGGGAGTTTGTCAATTGATAGGCTTAAACTCATACTTACAAATGCCAAGTTTGAGGCCGTATAGATAGCTACATGAACAAGGGAAGACTTTCGAATTTTTGGTGTTGCCTGAAGAGAATCTCTTCATTGCTGTGCAGTTACTCCTACAGATAAGTAATACATAGAAATTAAGAACTTACAACTCAACTACGAGAGCTTCGCCCAGGCTTAGCTTCCGTTATTTTCTCACTCATTGTGTTGAGGCTCTTCGGTCCTCGGTCTTCAACCGAACGGCTTGGCGATACAAATGCGACTTGTTCTGCTGACGTTGTAAAAACCTATCTAAGTAGGAAACCATGACTAAAGTTAAGCCCGCCGGAAATTCAAGATTACAAATGAATGCATATGCGGTCGCGAGTCTCATGCCAATACTTCTTATACGGTAAGTACTTATTAAAGGGAAGAAATGCTAAGGTCGGTGTACTCGGACAACTAAAGTGTTGCGAACACCGAAAGGCAAAACCACGGCGGTCTAGGTGTACCGATGTCCTGCCTGCATCCGGACTTGAGCTCGTGCGAATCATAAATGTGACTTATGTAGGAAGGGTTGGCGGTGAAGTGCTATTGAATGTAATGATCACGATAGAGTCATTATTAATCAACTCACTTGAACTCGATAACGATTGAGTGGGTTTGGATTGATATAAAACGTGAAGAATCTCGAAGCAGTGAGGACTAACAACTACTTACTTATTTCTTTAACCCATCTGGAATAACTACAATCTCGAAGCCAGACAGCTCTGCTCTTAGCCACAATGCCATCGTCATCATCTCCCCGTATGTATTATTTCATCTATTCACTCAACAGGCATTGGCACGGACGAATTGGTTTGAACGCATGTATTGGGGGGAGCATGGGCCGCTACTCAGGCCTAGGAGGTGCGCTGAAAAGCGCGTCGCGGCGGCACCTATTGTACGAATAGCGAGACCGCCCACCTGTACTAGGGCTGAGCAGCCACCCACATGGCCCAATGCTGTTCATTCCTTTAGATGGGGGGTGCCTTTGGAGCCTTAGGGCCCTAGGGTAGGGTCTCAAGGTTCCAAAGGCTAAGGGGAGGCATAAAAAAAAAAAAAACCTCCGACCACCACTAAAAACCACCCCTTCGTGGAGGTGGAAAAGTGTGGTGACGAGGAAAATCCCTTTCGTACGCGTACGCGGCAAGGCAGCCCTTATATAAGGGCTGCCAAGCCGCCCTAACCTGTTGAAGAATAGAACACCTCATCTACAATTGCAAGAAACGAGAACAGTTGTATAGGCTCCTAATCTTTGAAACATGGGAGTCTTCATCAACTTGCCAAATCGTATAGCTGACTTGGTCACACAATAGACGTTCTCATTGCCGGTGCCGGCTTAGGTGGCCTGGCACTAGCACAGGCGCTTCGCAAACAAGGGATTTCCTACGAGATATTTGAGCGAGACAGAAGCGAACGAGAGCGACGACCAGGTTGGGTCATCGGATTGCACCAGTGAGAGAGATCCGTTGTTCCAATAAAGCAGAATAAGCCCATTTTTAACTCGGCGATAGCATGCTTGATGACCTCAAAGCGTCCACCCCGGACGACTTACCGCCCATCTCCTCTCTGAGCAATTTGCTCCCGCTAACTAAGTATTTCCCCGAGATCGTCTACTACGACCCCGAGAAGCCAAATCAACCCAAGATCGGCGTGCGCGGTGATGAGTCGGGGTGGATTGTCCGAGCTGCTCGCCACAGAATCGTCGAGTGGTTGGAGACGCATATCCCGGTGCAGTACGACAAGCAAGTCACGACAATCGAAGAATCCGCGGAAAAGGTGAAGATTCACTTCCAGGATGGGACATCCGCCGAAGGCGACATCCTCGTGGGTGCCGAGGGAGCTCGAAGCGCTAGTATGTGCAGCTTCAATATCCCATAATTATTGATTCGTCATTCAATCAGACATAGCTGACTCGAGAGAAAGCCCGAAAGCACATCTTTAAAGGCGAAGACCCCGTCAGAGCGCCGCCGATGGCCATCATTCAGGGCTTTTCGATTCTGTACGGCGAGGAGCTAGAAGAGCAACTTCGTCTTGGTCATTCTCTTTACGTGGTGGACATGAACTCCCTCAATGGCGGCTCTCCTATGCTTCTACTGGTCACTTTGGTGGAGGTGTATCCCGACGGCAAGTCGGGCAGTTTTGGTTGGGCTTTGATTTGGCCTGATGAGTATGCAATCCTGAGTCTCCTTTCCTTTTGAAGGCATCTTACCTTGTTACTATCACTTATCTCTTAAGCCCTCCCACCACTACTCGTTTACTTAGCTACCTAGATACTAACTGTAATACCGCGCAGAGGTGCTACTAAGGAGGACTTCTGGGTTTATTCAGCTACTGCTCAGGAGCAGTACGATTTCGTAGTTAATAAGACCGAAAGGCTGCCGGCTAAGTTTCTCACCACCATCAAGAGATCGGAACCTCATACCGCGCTACCCGTGCTCAGGCTTGTGAGTAAAATCTATGACCGGCTATCAAAAGTCGTTGAAGAAACACAACTGATTCTTGTTCAACTGACTGTAGTGGACTCTAATGCTGGACTCGATGCCAACCGGGCGAGTCACACTATTGGGTGACTCTGCGCACGCAATGACGCCCTGTAAGTTTGAAAATCTCCCCGGTAGGAAGGCGAATACTAATTAAACACCTGACACAGTTCGCGGCGAAGGTGCCTTCCACGCTATATCGGATGCGCTCAACCTTGCTAGAGCTATCGGCAAGGTTGACAAGGGGAACCTTGAAGGCATCAAAGAATTGTTTGGCCCATACCAACAAGAGATGCTCGAGAGAGGTAAGGAGGCTGCAGGGCTCTCCGAAGAGGCGTTTGCGAAGAAGCGAGAGGTTGGTGGTGGCGATTTCTACACCGCTTGGAGACGCCCTATGGGTCTTTTGCCCGAGGAGGATATCGCATAGTACCTGATTGGACACTGCAAGCACGGGACAGGCTAAGCCTTATTAAATACTATATATGATAGCCCTGTGTCGTTGAGTATATATCTTGTCAAACCTTGGGGCTTGTCCAAAATATTTAAATGCAATGCCACATCTTGAAGTTCTACAATCTTCGGCAATACAGTCATTAGAAGTCATGTACTGAAAGACATACTATCTATAGACTTGCGCTTCCTAGAACTCCATGTTGGAATCACTATAGGATATTTGCGGTCCTTAGGATAAAGTGTTAAGGAGAGAATAACATTCCATGCTAGTCTATATATTCTAAATTCATAACCTTGGTTCCTAGCCGAACCCCAGCTCTATAGATAGGCCTGGCCTTATACTCTCTTCATAGCATCTGGCTGGTCAACAATCTCCACCACTCCGGGCGCTCCCTCTCTAGGCTTCTCGTTTCTACCTACAATCCCCGTTCCTCGAAACGCGACGCAGATAACTACTATGCATAAAATTCCAAGCCCAAAGTTGAACCAATTTGCTGCCCTGATGCTCGCCACCGACGGTTCATCCCACTTCATAAGCTTCCCTGCGTGTTCCACCGCGACGCGTCTTTCCCTGGCGAGAATCGCCGTCTGAACGGCAGTGTCAATAGCAAGACCGATAGCTCGCCCAACACCAGCCGAGGCGTTAATGAGACCCCCTCCTAATGCTTGGTCTTCTTGGGGTAAAGACTTCGATGTAAAAAGGGTTAAGCAGGGCCACGTGATATCAGCGCCTGAACACTCGGAGTTAGTTACCGTTGATTCCTTTTGAGCGCGGTGTTGTAAGGGTTTCAGAAGCTCGCAGACACTACCTTGGCGGAACCCGTGCTCTCTGAAACTCTAAAACAAGAAGAAAATAACTCCGAGAATTACTTACCGATAACGGATAGGACGAAGGCTGGCAACCCAAAAGCGAAGTATGACGTTGATTGAGGAAGAGGCACAGCAAATAGCAGACACGAAATAGACGCAGCGGTGTTAGCGCATAGGAGTAGAATCCAAGTCGGGACGCGTGAGATTAGACGGCTGACGAGGAAGGCAACAAAGACACCAGTGACACCCGTCGGGATGAAACGTAGTGTTGTCTGTAGGGGGCTCAGTCCTTGATACTCCTGGAAGAAGTATGTCGCATATACCACGAAATTGTTGAAGCAGGCGAAGAAGAGCGCCATGATGACCAAGCCGGCACAGAATCTCCCGTTTTTGAATATGGACACCTTTATAAGTGGTCTCCTCGTCGTCCGGTTTTCTTGGTACCATTGCCAGGCATAGAAGACACCCAGTAAGATGACCGCGACTACGATCAAGACGGGGACCCAGGGTGTACTCCAGCCCACGACGTTACCCTCTGTCAAAGCAAATAGAAGAGCAAGCAAGCCTGCCGTAACAAGGAACCCTCCCAACCAATCCACAGATTTAAGAAGGACGAGCCCTTTCCTGGGTGGAACTGAGGAAGCTGGCGGCGGAGGTATAAAGAAGATTCCGGCTGCGGTGACTACTACACCAAGTCCTCCCAGAGCACCGAACACCCATTTCCAGCTTGTAGCCGAGGCGATAAACCCGGCGATGAGGTTTCCAAAGACACTCCCCAGGGCGCCCCCGGAAGCTAGCGTCACATCAGCATCATAGCACTAAAATGACATAACAGAGCTCCAACGTACCATAAGCGCTGAAAGCATAGTTTTTGGCCTTGCCAGGGGGGAAGGTGACCCCCAAGATACCAATTGCAGTAGGCACATTTGCCGCTGCTCCCTATACGAAGTCAGATATCGAAGATCGAGGGTGGATGTGGCGATGTTAGTCTTACTAGGCCTTGGAGCCCCCTGAATAGGTCGAATGCGATCTCATTTGGTAGGAAAGGGTTAGCTATTAACGTTATAGTAACGAAAGCACTACCCCAAATGAAGATATCGCGTTTGCCATATACTGCAACATCCAGAGTCAGCAATTGTCGGCTTAAGCGCGACACGGGAGAGATTCCAAAGCACGGAAAGCCGCTATCGGCAAGATCCTAGTGGAAATAGAAGCATTCGCATTATTGAAAAGGGTTCCGGGAATGACTTACTATCAGCTATACGACCCCAAAGTAGCAAGAACGTCGCAAACGTCAGAGCATAGGACGAAACGATCCACTGCAGTCTACTGTCCGGTATGTTAAGGTCCCTGCCAATAGTCGGCAGAATAATAACAACGGCTTGGCTGGAAAGGGTCTGCTTCTATGTTAACGGTGAAAATTCTGGCTCGCCAAAGCGGAAAGTAAATCTTACATTTAGAAAGCTCGCGCCCGTGACCGTCGCAACGAGGGCTATACACCGCGCGTAGAAAATGGCAGAGGCGGTTCATCGTCCTTCCCAGAGTCGGAGACATCGGACGTCGCTCGGGCAAGCCTCCTCCGCCGTTTTTTTCGTCTCCAATTTTCTCGGCATTGAGATTCCCCAGCCTGTCAATCGAAGCGTCGGGTGCCGACATGATATGATACGATCCTCAGCGAACGAGCGGGTTCATGTCACGACTTCTTTTTTCAATAGGCCAGCTTTGAGACATAGATAGGTATCATCTGCAAGAGAAAATATCGAGATGCATTATCTGACAGCCGATCCGGATGAGCATTACTATTACTGTACTTAGGTGCCATAATCGAAAGGCAGGGTGCCAAGTCGTGGAGTCTCTTTAGCGAGGCCGAGAGCGGGTTTGAGTCCCGGGATGTACCAATCGCGTAGATCTGAACTGCAAAAGGCGGAGCTGGGTATATGCCGCGATAGATGCCGCGATTACATTATAGTATTTGATCTTTGCCGTTCCTCTTACTAACCAAAGCAGGGTGACAGGGCTGATTACTAATGCCGTATTGAGGTCCTTCCATTATGTAGACAAGCGGTAAGGAGATATACCAAACATGCATCGTGAATCTGGAGCAACAAACAGCACTAACCTGGTCACGCTTTGAAAACCCCTGCCGAATTCTGCCTAGGTACTTACATAAGCAACCCCACGAGTTCCCAAAAGCGAAATTTGTCACGGAACCCCAGAGGGTGACCCCGGACAGTACCCCGGTCTTCGGGGTTCGGCACGGGCCCTTCGCCCGAGTATGAAGACTGACAGCATAAACTCTACTACTGGTATTGTACATAGATGGGGGTTTCTTCCTTCTGCAAATAATGATGGTCAAAACTAGAAATATGAGCAGTGAGAACCATGATACAATTGGTTAGAATGCCTCAAGTACCTCAAGGAACACACTACTACCTATGTGTACAGACGGAGGTCTACTTATAATTATATTTCCACGGATATGCAAATTAATTAAAATATAAGGGAAGCTCTTGATCGAGTATAATACGCCACAGGAAGAAAGTTCATAAGTATGTGAAGTAAGTAGCTAGGTAGCTAGGTAGCTGGCTAAAGGTAAGTAAAGTGAATAGCTGACAGTTCGACCGGTGTATAACTATACTTCTTAGTAGGTAGTTTAAATTGCCCTTCTTTATCAGTCGATTCAACCTATACTGCGTGAATAATATAGTGGTTTTGCACCATCCCGTCAAGCAAACGATTTTATGTTGTCTCATGAGAGTTATTTCGTGTGACAAGGGCTTATGATCAAGGGCTTGGAATGATATTCAAATTGCATAATAATCTGTGCAGCCAAGGGTTCATGTAGATCTCTGGCCTCCTTCCAGGGCGGACAAACTTCAGTCTTTATGCCTCAATAACTTCACCTAAAGTTGCCGACTTACACATATTGTCTCAGAAGGTCGGATTGAATCAGATCAGATCTTCCGATCTGATCTGATTTAACCCGAGCTGATCTAATCCGCTCATATGATTATTTACATGATATCGGGTGTCCCAAACCATCGGCTTCGTGTGACATTTCGCGAGGGAGCTTAAGATACCTACCTCACTTAGTCAATCTTATCTTGTAAATAGGGGGCCGGAAAGTATTGGTCTAATTTTTGATACAAGTCTACAACTGGCTCGGATTTAGCCAGAATCGAATGATTAATAGAGAACTTAACGCTAGAGGAAAGAGAAGTTCTTTGATAATTGGGAGTAGAAGCTTATTCGCGAGGAAGGATAGCAGATTCACAAGGGTAGCCTATCTAGCTGAGTAGAGAGACGAAAAGCAAGGGGTGGCGACCAGTAGTATTTGTTGCAGAGTGTTTAAAAAGGCTTAAATTAAAAAAGAAAAAATAGTTTAATAATAAAACTATTTTAGCTAATTAAACAAACTAAAAAATAATAAACGTTATCAAGTGAATATATAGACTCACCAATTCAAGTTGGATAGTTTTGTTAACGGTGGGAGAGCGGAATATGAGTTTCAAGATGTAGTTTGCACAACGAGGCCTGACTACAACTTCTTAGGGCAGCTTTGACTACATCCATTCCGGGCTTCTTTAATATATATGTGTAGTGTCATAAAAGGGGCCATTGATAGATAGTTAGCCAAAGAGATCGGCAGATAGCGAAATCCATACGGAAGCCTTAATTTCAAATTAGGACAGATACACGACTTACTCCAGAAGTCATAGAACCGACAGATCCACGTTGCAATTATCAATGGCTAACCATTCGCACCACAGTATTTCCAGTTGCAAGAGAACTTTAAAGTATGTAAAATCCCGTATATAGATTGGTCTACACCGCGAATAGGCTTGAGGCCGTTTGTGCCTATATAAACTTAAATGGGTTGAAAAGAGAGTAGGATGTTAACAAGGGATTATTTAAGTATAAGTAGCTTTCAAAGCGTAGAAATATTTCAAGGCCCGAATACTTTCTACTGCACAACAGACCTCAAGCTCGATTATTGGGCACATGGAAAATATGATGCAAGACTTGAGAGAAACCTTGACAAATCAAAATATTTTCTCTGTGCTGACTTTCCTTGACTAGGATAGACGTTCTCTTTAAATTGTGATACTTATTCTTTGATCAACTACTTGGAATGAGAAGATAACGACTAGTCCTGTTAAGTACTAGGAGATAGTATTGTATTTAACGTCTATAAACTTTTGGGACTATCTTATAACTCCGTGAAAGTTGTTCCTATTGGACAGGAAGAGCATTGATATAGAGGCTACAAGACCGCCGACGTAGAAGCCCGTGAGCTTTACGTTTTGAGTATGATGCGGATTGGGCCTATCTTGTAAGGTGCTGAGCTCGTGTATTTAATCATAAACGGCTACCACTTTACTCCGATTGTGTAGGCCAGAAGAACCAGGCCACGATGACGGCAAGCTTAAGTGTCGCGGCAACCCACAAGGCACCTGCGCAACCAACCGAGCTGTGAGAAAGGAGGCCACCCAGGACAGCCCCTATGAAGAGCAGAACTGGCGCTGCTACCCTTCTATTTCTCTCCACATTATGCGCGGCTAGCAGATTGACGTCAGAGAATAGATCACAGTAAAGACTTGTGAGTACGACGCTTGTTAGAGCGTTATACTTGAGCGCTCTACTGATCACAGCTTGTCCACAGCTCTGGAATGCGATCAATGCGATGGGGACGAGCTCTGCCCAACCAATATCTTCTTTCGGATCTGCTGACTGTGGTCCAATGGTGAGGATCATCGCCGCTGCGACGATTAATGTCGTCTGTATGATAAAGGACGCACAAAGAACCCATCGGCGTGTCGGCGAAAAGTAGCGATGGAAAAAGCTAAAGAAAACCGATCCGATGCAGAAGAAGCCCAGAGACGTTGCTGACTTGATCCATCTCGTAGATTCGGCGGGGGCAGCTATTCCCAAGCCAAAATATACCGTATTGCCTGATCAATTACTTAGCTCTGATGTCTAGTCCGTGAGGTTGACAATTGGGAAGGACAAACCGGTCTGCATCGAGACAAAAGAGCCCCACGTCGATATGGCTGCGCTGTCAAGCAGACCAGTCACTATATAGCAGACGAGGAGGATTAAATCAGCCCAATCTCGACGGACGTTGGCCGTCATGCCTTTGCGCCATCCTGACTTGGACGACTGGCCTCCCCCCAACAACGGCTGCTCTTCATCTCCGGAAACCCCTGTGCTCCTTCCCGAGCTATTCACGGCACCATAGCCGTTATATACGTGATTGTCTGACATTTGGAAAGCTGAAGATAACAACGCAAGAGTTCCCACGTAGTTTTTGTAATTTCAGGTGTGAGAAGCTTCGGGGTAACAACTAATACAAAAAAACTGATTAAGAACGATATCGAATTTTGGTCAAGTTGGGTTGCAATAAGAGTATGCCGGGGTTTCCCCCATTCGCAACAATTTCAGTTAGACAAGCCAAGTCAGACAAGCCAAGGCCGACTTCACCCTCTTTTGATTATCGTGGTAGGTGATATTGTTGGAGGAGATGGAGGAAGTCAACGGGACAGCAGGCAGGCGGCGCCGTAAGGGCCAAGGTGCTTAGGCCTACCAGCTAGTCCGGCATATGTGACGTACTAGGTACATTAGGTTAGGTGCTACTGTACTGTACCTACGCTAAGTATCAAATTGGTTTAACCTTTGGTAGGACTTCCTTCTAGGTAGTGAGTACCGCCGTTCGATCTCCTCATGATGTGATCAGTACGTACTTGCTAGCGTAGGGTCAATCATTACAGATAGATGAACGCATGTAACTTAGAAGGAAGTCTTGTAAATAGATGATGCTCACATTTCGACCGAGCTCGATGAATTCTCGGAGTCTTTCCTCTTAGTTAACCGCTCGCTACCTACTCAACCCATGAACGGTCGCGAAGCCCCGCAACTGCACGGATTGGACCCCTGCACCATCACCCCTGTCATAAAGATGCCGATATGCGTCGCCTGGACAGGGGTTCCAAGCTATCGGTTTAAGCTACTTTGGTATAGGTCTGAGTACCGTAGGTAGGGCGAGTTGGAGATGGTAACGGAGGCATGCCTACCTACTGGACGTTACGTGGACAGCGTCTGGGGGTTTCAAGGAACAGAGTCCCCTTTCAGCGACAAAGCCGGAGAGGGAGCACCGCGATACGCTGGGGAATGCTCGGGTTTGGCTCGGAATCTAGAAAGCCCATGCTCAGCAGCTATCTACTATAGCACTACTGTAGTTTTTGGCTTACTCGGTTTGTTACCGTTGTCAATGCCTGTGAATCTCTGGATCGGGCGCCGGCGTGCCCCAGAAGCGAGTAACAAACTTCTATCCTGGCCTGTGGTATCTGGACAGGCCACTGTCGAAAGTAGGTCAGTAAACCGTCATTATCAACGGCCCAGTTCGGAGAGTTGTGTAAGACATTGCTCCGCTACCGTCCCTTCACCATCCAGGGTGTTGTTTTTCTTCTTTTTCTCGTGCTACACTTTAAAAAGCGACCATATCCCACATCCCATTTGCCCAATTGATTTTGTAGTGCATCTGTTCCAATTCAAGTTCCCAGGTTTCTTCTTCAGTTTGGATCGTCTCATCCTTCGACGATGCAGCTCCTCAGCTCTTACAGCAATTCCGTATCGCGACTGCTATTCGCCGGGCTAGCTTTGAGCAACTCGGGGCTTGCGGTTCCTGTTCAAGATAGCCCACGCCAATATCTTCTAGCTGGTCTCGAACTGCCTCCCAAATACGCAAAGAAAACGAAGTCGCCGTATAATCCAGATCACAGAGATTCTATCGATCGCCCTGTCGATGCAATTGGAGATGAGCTAGATCCTCTCCCGTACCGCAACGGCTTGGGCGCCTCCGTATTAGGGCCATGGAACTGGGAGCGCTCCCGCCAGAACCCAGACCTCGTGCGTCCTCCAAGTACAGACCGTGGCGATATGAAAAATATGCGCTGGAGTTTTGCCGACTCGCACGTTCGAATCGAGGTGAGCATCTCTCTCATGTTTAATGTTTAGATTGTACATTGACTGATTGCAACAGGAGGGCGGATGGACTCGTCAGACCACGGTTCGTGAGCTAGGCACTAGCGTCGATCTCGCTAGCGTAAACATGAGGCTTGACAAGGGCGTTATTCGGGAGCTACATTGGCACAAGGAAGCTGAGTGGGCGTACGTGCTGGATGGTGAGGTCCGTATCACTGCGATTGACTATGAAGGGGGCAATTTCATGGACGACCTAAAGAAAGGGGATCTGTGGTACTTCCCAAGTGGTGTTCCTCACTCCCTCCAGGGCCTGGGTGAGAACGGCACCGAGTTCCTGCTCATCTTTGATGATGGGAGTTTTTCGGAAGAGTCGACATTCATTCTTTCCGACTGGCTAGGTTCGTCTTTAATATCCTGCTTGAAATGCTTGACACGGGCTGACATGTTCCAGCACACACGCCTAAGTCGGTAATCTCGAAGAACTTCAACCTAGCCCCCGAGGTCTTTGCGCACCTTCCCAAGGGCGAGAAGTACATCTTCCAAGGCTCGTACCCAGGTTCTCTTGAGGAGGAGCAGCCCTCAGGCAAGAATGTTAAGAAGTCAAAGTACAACTTCAGTCATCGTATGCTTGAGCAAGAGCCCAAGATCACGAGCGGTGGCGAGGTCCGGATTACAGACTCCAAGAACTTCCCAATCTCGAAGACCGTGGCGGCCGCACACGTCACCATCCAGCCTGGTGCTATACGCGAGATGCACTGGCACCCGAATGCCGACGAATGGAACTTCTTTATCAGGGGCCGAGGTCGTGTCACCATATTCGGCGCCGAGGGCACCGCGCGAACCTTCGACTATGTCCCCGGAGACGTGGGTATCGTACCGCGGAATATGGGCCACTTCGTAGAGAACATCGGTGATGAGCCGATTGAGATGCTCGAGGTTTTCAAAGCCGATGAGTTTAGGGACTTCTCTCTCTTCCAGTGGATGGGTGAGACTCCGAAGAAGCTTGTCGTCGACCACCTATTCCAGGATGACCCGAAGAATGGTGAGATTTTCTGGAACAAGGTAAAGAGTGCGGAAAAGGATGAAGTAACATTGCCAGATGTGGAGGAAGACACGGAACCAGAGGGTGTTCACGAGTTATAATCGACCTTGGGCAGTACCTGCTCCAACAATAGTGGTCTTTAGTATTACACCCCGTCAGTACATGACTAGATATGCTGGTAGGATTCGAGTATGCACCCTTTATTATGCTTTCTACTGGTTGGATCTAAAGTAGGTGGAGATATGTGCTGTAGTCACTTAGTCAATAGACACACACGAGCGCGGCATAGTTCGATTTTCAGAAGACAATAAGTGTGCAGTTTCTCAACTTGCAGGTGACGCTGGCAGATCTCACTATACACACCAGGAGTGACCCTGGCCGTTATGCAATGCATGCCTGGTGTTGTTGGGCTACTCTGTGAAGCAGTCACAATAGGGTTTTATTTCCTAGCTTGTAATGGTATACCACTTTATCTTTGCCTACTCGCATGACTCCTCCCTGTGTCTTGATGATGTGTGGTATTGGTGGTGTGATTTAACAATGGTTCTACTAGCTTCGTACTTCATATAAAACAGGACTAGGGGATCATTATCGGATGAAAAAGCGTTTGCCATCTTCGGTAATCAATAGATTCTCAGAGTCGAACGACTTTGGACTGTCTTCGTATAAACGATGTTATCATATCTGACTTTTTAATCACTGCATTTTGTAGAATTTGAGAGGTTCCCCCCATCTATCTTGAGGAATCACAACACCATGTAGCAGCTGTTTTAGTGCACTACGCATAGAGTGCGGGGCAGGCTCAAAGATGGCATGATGGTAAACTGCCTAGGTTACACCCTTTTCATCCCGCACCACCAAGTACTGCACTATTGCTATTCCTCGTAAAAGTTGACCGAATCCTCTTGCAAATAGATTTCTGGGCATTCTATATCTTATTGCTGGAAATAATAAAGAGCGAACGAACGTGTGTTTGAGCCCTCTGAAAACAAAAGTTCCGTAAAGGCTTGACAACGCTTGCGATCTCGTCCATTCATCGCAAGGGTCTCCGGCGCTAGAACCCTGCGACTTGTTGTTCATCAACAAATAGATGGCAACGTTAACTTCGGTACTCTAGGTACTTCGGTCATATCTCGCCAAGTTTGCGACACGATCATCTCGTCGTTACCATCTACGTATATGGATGAATGAGCCGGGTGGGCAAGACTCAACAGTATTACAAAAAGCAATACTTGTACTTCTCCAGGGTGAAGTACCACCGTGGAAACCCCCACAGGCAGGCCCTGGCGCTTACCTGGTATTAGGTTTCTGTCCAGTGATCTCGACGTATTGAGAAGATGATATCCTTAGGACCTGGGCTGGCCTGCTGAGCTGCGCAGCCCTCCGGTAGCCTAATCCTTCCTTGTCCAAAGTCGTCGGCTTTTCTC
Source organism: Xylaria polymorpha (assembly GCA_003426235.1). Classification (NCBI taxonomy): domain Eukaryota; kingdom Fungi; phylum Ascomycota; class Sordariomycetes; order Xylariales; family Xylariaceae; genus Xylaria; species Xylaria polymorpha. The sequence goes on from NQIM01000537.1 coordinate 18,047, forward strand.
TTTCTCTTCCTTGCGAATTACCTCCGACATGTCCACGAGTTGAATGTCATGATTAGAGTATGGCGTGCTTGAAATACCTAGGGAGAATGATATGAGTGACCATCTCCAAACCCACTAACACGATGGGATGGATGCCCACTACAAAATCCACCAATAATCCACCGTGTCCACCTACCACGGGCACTAAATTAACTTCCCGTATCTAGTTTCAACTGCCCCAGATTCCATGGCGAAGCTAGCAAAATGAGCTAACTTAGGTACTTAGTTAGGCTGGTATGAGGATTTACCTGTGAACTGACTCGGCTCCTAGCGTCGACGAAACGAGACTACTGCCTCATCTCAAAAACTGCCCAAGCTCAAAAAACTTGAGAGTACGAAGTATATGAGGAAATATTCATGCTGATGGACGCGTGGCAAGGTACCTAGTCGCTAGCTAGGGACAAAGACAGGCTAATTATCCACAGATAACCACCACAGGCGAACCGATCAAGAATGTCCAACAGGTTTTGTCCACCCACTATAACTAGTGCCGTAATGAGACGGTGGGTTACATCAGAACGAGTGGACTTGACTCCAAAGCTAGAATCGCGATGCCCTGCTTGCGTAATTACATGTTTACTTTCCTAAATAGGTCGGCATTCTCCCTTGATTATTCATACCTCTACTTCCACCCTTGGCGCTACAATATATGCATTGTAACGCTTCAGGCTATTCCTCTGGGGTCCACCTTGTCATCACCCGACCTCTATCACAGCGATACGCATTCGCATTGGTTAATTTGTAGATGAGGACGATATGAAGAATTTGTGAATAACAAAGAGTGCCTTCGAAGCGATTCTCACGATATCGTCGACGTGTATGAAGTATACTGTAGACAATATCTCCGAAAATTCTCGGCGCCCAGCGAATGTCTGGGCGGCCAAGAGCTTGGTCACTGCAATGAAACGGTCTTGCGCTTAGTCGGGTTAGTTACAAGCATTTGCCATGCGTCTTGGCTATGCAGCGAAGCTTACCATAACGTCGCTTGGAAATATCTAGGAAATGATCACATGCTACCTTCACCAACGTTCTTAAACAGCAATTCTATCGTTATCTTCAATGAAAATATCTACAACGGTTATAGCATGGTGTGTATACTACAGTACCTATCACTATCAAGCATTGCTACTGAGTCGGGTGGAATGTTGGAGATAAAGTACTAGCTGCAGCTCCGAGCCTGCGTGATAACCAATAACGTCCTTGCCACCCCTGTATCATGGCGAGGACCAGGCTCCTGGAGCTCACCCCGGGAGCGATCCGAGACACCGGCTTTACTTAGCCGATCAAGATATGTTTTGCGCTACAGTAGACCGGCGACATTGAATAGGTTCGGTGAGAAGAAAAGAAAACTAGAGTATGTTAGGTCGTAATTAGTCATTTGCCAAACAGTGCAGGTAAACAAATGTATAACGTTCCGAAATCTGTTTCCGAGATTATTAGATAATACACAAAAGCCTCTCAACGTCTCTCTTCCGCAAACTAATTATGCCGTAGAACAAAGCGGTACAGTATGTATATAGTTAAGACTGCCTGCCTAGCGGAGGCGTGGTAGGACGCTTCGCGCGCTACACAACGATCGTATCCTTCTTCGGTTCAACCCTTCAAAGGGAGTCTGCCCGTCTGTCATCACACACGATTGTCGCACGCACCTTGCACTGTCCACTGTAAATGTCGTTTTCTGCATTGTTGTTAGTTCCCTTTTGGAAGAAACCCCGCGTTCCAGGCCACCACACAGCCTCTAAGTCCATTGCATCACAACTACCTTGGGTTTACAGATGTGTAGAAATCGTCCGAATGCAACCAATCCAGGGCTAAGGTTTCTGAGCGGCGAGAGGGTGACATTGGTTGCAGAGGCCATTGCACACAGTATACGTCGCACCAGTCAGAGAACTTACTAGTCTGGTTGTTTGTGACCTATGCTCTGATTCGTCTCCCGTCCTCGAAATCAGGAAACCCCAACCTATTTCCCCATAGATGTGCCTACTCGAGTCCTAGGTAGCAACCTCTCTATCTCTAATACCGACAGATGGCGAGAATGCACCGAAGGAGGGGCTCCCTTGCGGAGATATAGCTGTACGTAGTCTTAATGTGTGTGCCCTTCGGTGAACATAGTTACAGCCACATGTATACGGAAGCTCTAACCGTGATCGGTCTTTATAGATCTTCTATTAATGGCGCCAATCGCTGCTGAGATATCTCTACATAGTCAGTAGTCGACACTTTAAAATCGAGAGCCAAGGGGCTTCCTGTTACAGAGCTGGCAAGACACCTGCTTCCCAGCAACTACCATTTCTCCCTGTTATCATGGCAAGCAGCTATCCTACGATGGAGAGTAGAGTCGAAGCCCTTAGAGAGGAGCTCCGAACGGACCCCAACCTCAATAGGGCGAAATACTACGCCCAAACTGTTCCCGGAAAGCTCCCATCTGCGACTAAACAATATCTACTCGATAAACTCCCTATTGTTCAGTGGCTCCCGCGATATTCGCCGTCATGGTTTGCCTCAGACTTCGGTAAGTAATTCAACACTCGCGCCTGCATTTCAAGCCAACTTAGAGGCCTGCTCCCAAAGCCGCGTTTTGAGACGTCTACCGATAATAAGTCGCCGAATGAAATGAACTCTGACCATATGAAAAAACATAAGCTGATTGATCTTTTATGAAGTGGCCGGTCTCACGATTGGCGTGATGCTCATACCTCAGGGTCTATCTTACGCAAAGATAGCCACCATCCCAATCGAACATGGACTCTATAGCAGCTGGCTGCCCGCCGCTATCGCTGTATTTCTCGGGACATCAAAGGGTATTTCTTCCCATTATATGCATTTATAATATTATGATGAAGAAAGAGCTAATATTGCTATATTATAGACCTATCTACAGGACCGACTTCACTTATGGGTCTCTTGACTGCAGAGATTATCGCGGACCTGAAAACCGAATATGCCCCCGCTGACATCGCGGCCGCCGTTGCTTTCATGGTCGGTGTCTACGGACTGGTCATCGGTCTGCTTGGCCTCGGGTTCCTCCTCGATTACATCTCAATTCCTATTCTCACTGGTTTCATCTCAGCCACAGCGCTCACCATTGGGTTCGGGCAAGTAGGATCCCTTGTAGGGCTCGACAATACCCCATCTGAAGTGTTCGATATTATTGGAGACGTACTAAGACGCCTCCCGAAATGGGATGGTCCAACCTCCGGAATTGGCTTCGGCACCATCGTTATCCTCTACTTGCTCGAGAAGCTAGGGAAGAAATGGGGCAAGAGGCACTTCCTAATCCAATACATTTCGAGCAGTCGAGCTATCATCGTCCTCATCATCTTCACTCTTATCTCCTATCTGGTCAACAAAGATAGAGATGAGCTGCTCTGGGCCATCAGCAAGGTCGACACGAATGGCATCGCACACCCAAAGGTTCACGACAGTGGCCTGCTTTCCAAAGTGGCCGCGCGGGCTATAGCGCCCTTTGTCGCGGCTGCGCTGGAACATCAAGCGGTGGCCAGAGCCTTCGGTAGGAAGAACCACTATACCGTTGACCAGACTCAGGAATTCAACTACCTCGGTGCAACAAATCTGGTCAACAGCTTCTTCGGCTCCATGCCAGTCGGAGGAGCTATGTCGCGTACTGCCGTCAATTCGGAGTGTAACGTTCGCAGCCCCCTTAACGGAAGCATCACAGCAGCTTTCATTCTCTTGACGATTTATTTCTTCTCTCCGGCTCTCTATTGGCTTCCCAAGGCAACCCTAGCAGCCATCATCGTAAGTCGTTTATCCACCAAAGACTTAGCTAGAGTCGCGATGACGAGCAATTGCTAACCTCGAGCTAGATTATGGCCGTTATTCATTTATTTGGTCCATTTTCTCTTTTCTACAAATACTATCGAGTCTCTATCGCGGACTACATTGCCTTTAATGTTGCGTTCGTAAGTATACTTCAACTACCCTTTGCTACTTCCTAATGTCTTGTGGCCATTATTATCCGCATTTGCTTGCTGGCACTGATACTTCATGCGTAGTTTGTTACCATCTTCGTAGGTTCGGAGTTCGGTATCGCATCGGCCGCCGGGTGGGCTGTTGTCTGGACGCTTCTCCGCTCCGCGTTTGTCAAGGCTCGGGTTTCAGCCAACAGCGACTCAGGGGGGCGGATAAACACTACTCGATCCGTAGCTCGAGTAACAGACGCACAGACAGAGAACGTCGGCATCACTATCCCAGAGGATACTGTCGTTGTTTCTTTCCAAGACTCGGTATTCTACCCCAACGCCCAACGCACCAAGGCCCAGGTTCTCGAATCTATACAGCTCGTGTACCCGTCGGTACAGAGCCCCAACTACCGCGCAGACACGGAGCGCTCGTGGAGCGTGGCTGGTGAACAACGTCTCCAGCGGCTACGCAGGGAGCGCAACCTTGTGTTGAAGGACATGCCGCTATCCATCGTCGTCTGGGACTTCACCATGGTACCCTTCATCGATGTGACAGGCATCACCGCCCTTGCAGAGCTGAAAGACGACATACGCCGTCAGCTGGGTAATTTCGTCGAGGTCCGAATGGTGAACCTAGCTCCAGGTGTCGTGAACCGGTTTGAGCGCGCTAAATGGCAATTGGCGGACATCGATGGTCCTCAGAACGAAGGCGCGGATCTCGTCTACCCGTCATTGGAGAGGGCTGTTTGGGAGGACCGGGAATCCTTAAAAGGATCTCTGACAGGCGTAGTGACCGAAAAATGAGGCACATTCACAAAGCAAGCGATTCATTTCCCCTAGTTTCTTAGTTACGCAAAAGGGCAGACTGGCTGGGCTATTCTGAGGTGACGGTATCATAATTGGAACAAGATTGTTCTTGAACCACGGTTGCAGTGTCTACTATGGCTATTCACAATACATGCGATGGGTCTCTTACAGTTCTAACGTCTATTGTATTCTGAACGGGATTTCTGGTAAAGTGTTATCGACCTCTAGGTGCCTAAGTTTGTTTGCAGTCAATAATCTAGCAATTAAATTATTTTACAACATCGGCGATGGATGCCTAAGAAGCCTCCCTGAGGTAGTCATTTGGGTAGTTCCATTATTCTAGCTAACAATAATGGCTGCTGTGCGCCGACTGCGGAGGGCTGAATATCAATAGGTTATGATACTTTATCCCAAGCTTTCGGATTCCCTTTATCTTTAAAGTTCTTAAACCTTCCTAAGCTGCTGCAGCTGTCCACTGAAGTTCTGCAAAGTTCTGCAGCGATCCGTAGAAGTAAGACATTTCGAGATCATTTTGAGCCAATCCATTTTCGGCTAAAAACTCAACTTGCATTAACATAGCATAACACCTCTTCTGTAGAAAACGGACCTGTATGTACATAGCCAGTGCTTGCTCGCGGCAGCGTTTGAGGACCCTTCGGAAAACAACGATCATCATCCACCCCCATCTACTTGACTCCTCAGATCCCGACACTTGGGTACGTAGTCTGCTTAAGACGAAGTCGAGAAGACACTGTCGAAGGTACGGTCTCCGATCCGGGGTATCGGATCCTCTACTTAAAGTATTCTCTCTTCAGGCGGCAGACGGTGGATTGCGTCGACCGGCGGGAGAGGTTGGCCACCTGCATCATGGCGGAGTAGTTGACCTGGATGGGGGAGAGTGAGTTAGCTAAGCACCATCGACAGCGCCCATTCACCCTGACCGAGGGGATTATACAAGGGTAGGCCTACCTGCGGTACTTCGATGAAGCAGGTGATCACTGTAAGAATGATCTGAAGATCCCGACCGCTAGGTGCGGGCATGCGGGAGCGATCGCCGGCTCTCAGCTCGTACTTTTTCTTGAGGCGGCACCACTATTGCGTTTGCAGTTAGTTGTAGCCTTCTTAAGGATGTTTTGAGCTCGGTGAGGTTCGAGGGTTAAAGTATAGTCCGGAAAGCGGCCTCTTTTCCCTATGGGAAGCTAGAACGGGGGACTGTTGGGGGGGGGATTACAATGGTTTGAGCTGACCGACGCTTGAGCGTCAGCTTCTCCATCATCTTGTTGTAGTCGACCTGAGAGACGTCGGATGGTTAGTATTCTATGGGTATGTCTTGCATCTAGAGGTGCTGCTTACCTCCGCGTCGACTTCCATGCATTTTAGCATGGCCATTAGATGTTCGCGCAACTTAGGGGAGGGGCTTTATTAGGGGCACTGGGAACACGTGGTTAGCGAAGCGGAACTTGGAAGAAGCTGCTTGAGTTGTCTGCCTTTGGAGACTGAGGACAGGGGTCGTGGTTAGGTCTTTTAAGGTTGAGTGCTAGAATTGAAAACGAAAGATGTGCGAGCGGATATATAGGGTGTAAGGAGGGAGCTGGCCAGGTAAAACAATTCATGAAGATGTGTGAGAGAAGGGATCAAATGTCGTAGATTGTAGTTTGATAAGGCAGACATGCATTCGGTAACCAGGGACTTCAAGAGCATAACTTACTTTTGACGACGATGGCCGTAGACGATGGCGATAGACGGGTTGGTGAGAGTTGAAAAGATAGATGTAGAGACGTAGATAGTTGTTGTACGTGGAAAAGTCGGGCGAGTCGAGAAGAGCTGGGGGGGCGACAGGTAGTTGAAGAATGGAGGAATTGAACTTGTTGGCAGGGGCAGAAGGAATCTTCCTTTCATTCACTTTGGACTCGGTCTTGTAGTGGGTAGAAGCTACATTTAGAAAGGCGCGGAATAATCACATGTATACATATGTATCTATTCTAGATGCGAGTTTCCAGGCACTATCACGTAGTGTTGGTAGAACATATGTAAGTCAACCTCAATACAAGCTACTTCTCCTCTTAGATTTATATATAGACCTCCTGTTGACATCTTTCTTATAGTATGCAGTATGTTCTCAAAAGCTTGGTCTCAGACTTCGATGCGAGGCTTTGTGAAGATGGTAGAGAAGATGACCAAATCATCATGTTACAATTGTACCTCCAGGTGCCGAGCAAGATTTTGAGGATTTCTTATTACCTGAGTGCTGAGGTGGGGTGTTTATTCATAAGTCCGCCAGATGGCTTCTCTGAATGGCTATCCCCATCGACGAGGAACTGGTGGGTTGTTTACTTCGGGGGTTGGCTCCGGGGCTAGGCCGGGGGCCGGCCCCGGGGTCGTGTACCGGCTTTGTTGTTGCTGGTGTAGTAGGGTTGTCTCCGGGGTAGAAAGCTAGCACGTGCAGAAAGCGACGTGGATACATTATAAACGCCGATTGCGATACTACCAGCACTGAAACTGGTCGTGTTTAATACTTTCCTCCGTGAGAAAATGATAAGGGGAATCCTCCTTAGTATGTGAATTAGTGACTTATTTGTAATTCAAGCAATGAACTATTATGAACGGAGTATGATATGACTCTATTTATCATTATTCATACAAAGCTTAGTCCTTAGCACAAAGAGTGTTTAGTTTTTTCAACATTATCTCTTGCCTATAAAGGCTGGGGCTTTATAGCCCCTGGATCTACAAGAGGTGGCCTATCCCAGCGGTCAAGCCGACGGGCACCACATATGCCAATTACTTGGATTTATATGAAGCTGAAGGCGAAGCCGGTGGCAGAAGGCAACATAGTAGGGAGGAGAGGCAATTTCAGCAAAGCTGTAGATCTCACACCTAGCTCAAAGGGGCAGGAAAGAGGACCGAAGCCCAAACCATCCTTAATACAATAGAAGTCTATTACTAAATTGAATATCCTTCAAAGCTCGTAAACATAAG
>NQIM01000538.1:0-25734 GCA_003426235.1 Xylaria polymorpha
CTATCATGTACACATATACCAGATATCTAAGTACTGTAATTAATAATGATGGGATAACGAAACAATCGAGGGTGGGTAGTAAAATACGGACTGCAGGTAAAGCCCTTGTCCCTTGTTGATTATCAGACTAGGTAGGTAGGCGTAGAGCTGGTAATGCCGACGACAATATGGTACCTACAGCAGGCCCCCAATAGAAATTCGACAAGGGTGTGTAATAATAAACAAATCTTTCCGTTAGATCGTCCGTGTGCAGAGAGTGTTTCCGTACCTTATTCAGCAGGTAAGGTAGGGAAATGATAAGGTGATTCATAAGGCCGTGGAGGTTGCGCATATATAATAGGCCTATTGCCTTTCGACTGCCTGGCGACGTGCGTAGAGAAGAAATCCGGCAAGCTTTCCATGTTCCTTTTCATGTGATAACGATGTCATTATAGTACTGAGAGCAGCTTCGAGAGGCTTCTTGGTGCCCGAGGGGTCGAGGACAAGAACCCCTCCCCCCCTCTTGCGCGTGAGACCAAATTGGCAATGGACCCTTGATTTGGTTTGCGAGAATTGGAGAGCCTACTAGTACTACAGTAGTACAAGCAGTACAGTAGTACAGTAGTCCAGTACGGTTTAGGTAGTACCTAAGGTACTTAATGTTGTGCTGCGCTCGCTGAAACCCGTTGTGTGGACCCCTCAGTAGAGGTAACCAGGGGGTGTCCCGAGAGCCTCTGCCCCGGGTACGAGGTGTCTAATCCGATTCCTGTCCGATGAAATCAGTGGAATATGGAATATGGAATCGTCAGGGTCTGTTCAGGGTCCAGACTCAATGAGAAGCTACTGTAGATCGAGCCGAACCACTTCTCGCAGCCGTCGATCCCAAACCTGTGGATCCATCTGCAGAACAACACTACCTAAGCCAGCTGAAGATCTAATTGGCCCATCATAAACCTATGCTAGTCCCGCATCGGGCTGTCCAGATCTGCGTGTATCAAGAGACAACGCAGCACCAAGTATTATAGAGATGGATTGTTGCGTTTTTGAGCGTCCAAAATTATCTACACAGGCACATGTTGCCTTGATGTACAAACTTGGGGGGGTTACATGTAAGACGTATTGCACATCACAGAAGCGCTTGAACATAAAGTAGTAGATAGACACGCCACATCAACCACAAAGCCGATGTTCCATTGTCGTGTGTCTAATACCATCTCGGTGATGATGATGTATGTATAGCAAAATGGAACCCTTCTCATACCAGAGACAAATATAACAAACAGTACGGTGTTACCAGTGCCAGCTGCGTAGTAGGTTGATATCATATCTTAGCAGTCTAGATCACATCGTTTCAGCCTCCCTTCGATGACTTATTCATCATTCGTAATTCGCGCAGCGCCAGACCTGTCTAGGTAATCAGGCACCTACATAAGACACTGTAACATATATCTAGATGCAGAATATTACGGTATGTATGGGCGATTGGAAGATCTAAGTCTTATTTCGCTAAACGTGATAGTCAAATGGGTGGTATCGCTTCTGTTTATTCTGACTGCTTACAGCCCGTATGAAACCAAATAGACGAGAAGAAAGCGCACAAAAATTAGCAAGGGTTAGCCGGTATCCTGCGTCGAAGGCCAGTGGTATTCTGAGTCATTCGAATCACTCTATAGCTAAGCGCTAACACTAAAATAGGTCGCAACACGCTACCTCGCTTACTACTGTAACCGTATCCTACACTAACGCAACATTGAAAAAACAGGCGATTTTATCCTTTATATTGTTTATTCTTAAAAATAACTACTTATTATAATCTATAAAATTATTATTAATATAAAAGCTATGTTTATTTTTATTTTATTAATATATTTTTTATTTATATAAACTTTTTTATATTATAAGTTTATTTTTATTTTTAAATAATATAATTTATAGTTAAATTTATTAATACTTTTTATAAAAATAAATTAATAAAGGTTTATAAAGTTTTAAACAAGTTAAAAGTAAATTTATTAACATTTAATTATATAAAAAACAGTTTAACTAGTTTTTATTATTATATATATTAATTAATAAGTTTTAAGCCTTTTAATAATAAATAATAATAAAAAAAGCAATGATAAAGGGCCGCAGGGGGGCACAGATAAATATAATATATAAAAAGGATTGATTCGCTAGCTAAAGGCGTACGCCAAGGCTACAGATCTATTTATTTATATAAGGGGGGTAGGGCGGTGTAGGGCAGCAATAGGTAAGGGTGGCAGGGCAGGCAGGGCAGGGGGGGGGTAAGGGGTAAGTGAGTGGTGTTAGAATTAAGGGGTTGAAATGAAGGACCCATTGTTAGATTCTCTACCCACACCTATTTTAGGTAGCGTACATAAACGCAAAAATATAACTAAATATATAATTAATTTAATTAATATATAACCAATGAAAATCGCTTAATTTTAATAATTAAAAGTTTTATATGTTTAATACTATTTTTAGGGCTAAATTAAGCGATTAATATAATAATAATAATTTTATTAATTAATATAAAAACTATTTTAATAAAACTAAAAGATTTTATAATTTAAAATAAAAAGTTTATAGTAAAAGCTAGTTTTTAAACTTTTAAATTTATTTTAATTAAATAATTAGATTTAAATAGTTTATAGATTTTAAAAACTTAAATATTATAATTATTTAAAAAAGCAGCTGTTAAATTAACAAGAAAAATCTTTTCTGCTATTTTATAAAAAATCGATTAATTAATATATTTTATAATATTATTAAAATAATTAAAAACAAAATAAAAAAAAATATATTTAGCTAATTAAAATTAATATATTTTAATAAAATATAACTATAAATATTATAAAACAATATATTATTAATTTAACTATATAGTTAAACAAGTTAATTTTTTAACTATAAATAAACTATTTTTAACTTATTAAAATAATTAAAAATANTATAAAAGTATTAATTATATAAAAAAAGTAATAAAAGCTTATAATTAGTTAGAATATTTTTATAAAGTTATAAATATAATATTTAATATTAAAATATTAAAAATTAAATTAGTAATAATTAAAACAGTTATTTAAAAAAAATAAATAATATAACAACATTAAAAAATAGCTTATTAACTAAAAAACGGTTGTTTAAAAATAGATATTTTTTATACTATTATTTGCCCTACTATATTTTATATATATAAGTATATAGCTTACGGACTATAGACCTTAGCACTTAGTTCTAATATAACTTAGTCCTTAGAATAGATTTTTAGCTTAGTATAGCAATTGTACTAGATTACGGGTTACCTCTAAGGAAGGGATTTGCAGGTACAGGCATAAGTATGAAAGTTTGAATGACGAGAACATAATAAGTAATGAATTATTATAGACAAGCTCACAAACCAAATATTCCTCCCCCGCCCCCCTAAACCTAAAGAAAAAAAATTCAACCGAAGCCCCTTTCCATTTCACACATGATTGCCCCATTCAAGCAAAAAAGGGAGAAGGATGGGCCGGGAAAAAACAATAAACAATAAAATCAGAGAGCCAACAGGGATTGATTATAGTAGCGTAATCGTTAATTCGTGTCATCAAGTCGTAAATATCCGTAAATATCATGCTAGCGGTCTATGCATCAGAAACGCAAGGAAAAAAAGAAAGAGAGAAAAATGAGACGTGATGTAATTACAACGACGATAAGAAATTGCGAGAAAATAGAACCCCAAGTCTTCAATCCAAGATCGCTCGCTACCCAGGGAAATTAGAAGGCATATAAAGAATTAACGAAACCTCAAACGAAGAGAATCTATCGGCTAAGCCCATCCTGCAACAAATGACCCAAAGTGCCCAGGAAGCCCCGTTGGTTCTGGAGCAAGCCGCTGACTGTCTGCACGAGTCGCGCCACGTCAGGATTCTCGCCTGCTGAGAACGCTGCCCACGCCCCATGCAGGCTTAGGTCTCCGGGGTGTTGTGGTCGATACTCGAATTCACTGTAGCTTGAGCGGGAGCGGTGCAAGGATGGCCTGTCCCGTGGATTTAAGGGTCTACCAGAGGGGTCAAAGCGGTCGGGTAAGTCTACTACGTCATCGTCTTCGTCTGAGGAATGTGGCGAGATACCACGTGGGTGGAGATCTCGGCGAGTAAGGGCCAGGCGGTCCGACGCGGATTCCGAGAATGAACGTGTCCTTGGGTGCGGGTCCTTGGACCTCCTACTATCTTGATGATGTCGTGAGGTGTTCTCATCATTGACAGCGGGCGAAGGGATTTCGTTTGTTTCTATACGGTGTCTCTGGAGAGTCCGTGATGATTCAGGTGAGAGGGGACGAAAATGCACCTTGGGACTGTTTCGATTCGTCTCGGTAGTGGAGCTGGTGGATGACGATCGCGTTGGCAGCCGGTCATCCTCAAACTTTACACCATCTTTACTACGTGTTAGTGTCTGAATCAGAATCAAAAGGACTGCGCGGTATATACGGTCACGCGAAATGGCGGTACATTCAAGGAGACGCACCCTGCTTAGTAGCCGCGCTCCGAGAGGCATCGGGATGGACACGGCTGACACCGATATTTGGAACTTGACTCACGTTTTCTGGACCGGGGGTGATGACCCGGACCTCCTGGTGGCGGGAAATATGAATCTGATGCTGGGGGGCGGCCCCGGGGGAGGAGGGGGTAGATTGGCATAATCCTGAGGATTGTAGGGCGGGTACGGGGTATTAGTATTGAGGTTTGTGGTGGATTGGTTGGCATGATGAGTGAAGTAGCCAGGGTTTACGGGCGGTGGAGGTGGGTTTTGATTTGTAGGTCCAAAGCCTCCAGAAGCATTGGGAGGGGATGGGGGAAGGGCTTCGACATCGTAAGGAGGGCGGTAGGGATCCCCCGAGGCTGCTTCCTCGTAACCTGATTGATGTTAGCTAATTCAACCTCAAATGGTGGGAAGTCTATATCCTCTTACGTCTACGCTCGCGATCTCGTGATCGCCGGTCACGAGCCCTATCGCTCCGATCTCGCGACTTAGATGGATTTACACTTCGCTCCCTTGACATCCCACTACGCTCCTTGTTTTTCTGGTGATCCGAATATTGTTTTATTCCTATCGCAGCAGCAGCAGTCCCCAAGCCCGCAGTTGCGATATCACGCAGCTTACTCCTGCTCCGCTTCTTTCGAGCTTCTTGGTCAGACCCAGATATTGACCGGTGCCGATGCTTACGCCGACGTCTCCTAGGTTCTTCGGAGGGTGAATCGTAGGGTTCGAGGGGCTCGCTGCCATACTCAACGTCAGGAACGCGAACCAGGCCTAATTCTCTATCAGCCGTGGTGTCTCCAGGGAGGTGGTGGCGACCAAGAGACCTGGATCTGGATCGGCTCTTTGAAATGCTGCGATCTCTGCTTTGGGATTCGTTATCAGATCCCGCGTGATGCTCACGATTTTTCTTATCCTGGTGGCGCTCCCAGAGCTTAGTAGCGGCAGCGCCAGTCAAACCCGCGGCGGCGATTTCGGCACCTGTTCCGCGAGTTAGAGATGTGCCTCTATGGAGATACTGCCTCACTACTTACCTGTCCTTAAGCGGGATTTTGATCGTGATTTGCTACGAGACTTGGATCTATAATGGTGAACCAGTCCAGCCAGAGCACTGTGAATAGTTAGCATGAGAGGATCACATGTAAAATGACAGAATATATATGTGGTCAGAAAGGGGCACGGTGTCAAGACGGTGGGTATACTTACGCAGTCGCTGCACCTGCCTTGGCTACGTTGGACTTGCTACGGGTACGACCACGGCGAGAACTACTTCGAGATAGAGAATAGCTATCATCGGAATGGCGCCGTCGGCGACGGCCGCGGTGCGACTCTTCTTTCTCAATCTTGTTGTTCTGCATATATTTTAAGCCGCCAGCAACGGCAAGGGCGGCGGCACCCTTCTCAGCGGTCAGTCACGGCCATTTTATTATTATAGTGGAGGGTTCCTTACGATAGCTAGACCAGTAGCAAGGCGACTCCGCGACTTGCTCCGATGGCGGTGTCGGTCGTAATCATCAGACTCGTATTCGTCATGTCTGTCATCGTAGGCACTCCTGGCTCGACGAATAACTTCAGTGCCAAGTGCACCTAGGGCGGCGCCGGCGAGGACCTTTCGTCCCTTGTGCTGATGATGCTCGCCGCCTTTGCCCCGACCGCCAACCAGAGCAGCGACGCCGGCCCCAGCAAGCGCGCCCTCGGCAATATGGCGTTTCTTATGATGGTCCGAGCTGGAGCTTCGATCACGCCGGATAACAGTTTTCTTGATATAATAATCCTCATCGTATGAATCTCGCTCATAGCGTCTGTCGTCATGCCGTCGGTAGTAGTCATCGTCGCGTCTTGGCTCGCGATTTTCCTCGCGCAAGACGATGAACGCTGGATCAGCGCGTGGGACAATGACTGGTGGGGGGGCAGGCGCCTCGTGCACAATGACCTTTTGTTCAGGCATCTTTTGCCGGATGACAATGGGCTGTTGCGGAGGGTCCGGCTTCGAATAGTATTCGACCTCTCTATGATAATGCTCGATATCAGGGTCATGGGTATCTCTTTCGTCGATGTACCGGCGTTCGATCTTGACATCTCGCTCCTTAAACTCACGAGGTTCATCGTGATAATGGTGGTGGTGCTTGTCCTTGTGGATGTCAATATCTAGAGTCTTCTTCTTGACCTCTACATCGCCATCCGAGTCCCGGCGAACGACACGCTTCTCGAGGCGCACATCAGTCTCGTGATCATTCCACGGGGGTCTACGGTCCCAGTAATGGTCTCGGGTGTCCTCAACAACTTCCCTCGTCTCCTCGACAACGCGACCCCGGGAACGTCGCTCGGGGGACGTAGTAGTCACGGTCCCTCTCGACTTCACGCTCATATTCGACAGTTCTAAGGCGGTCGCCATCGCCGCGCAAAGAATCGTCGAAGGCAGAGCGCGGACGATCAGGGTAAGCGGTCTTTTCGATGCGACGGTCGACCTCGACGACCTCGGCGCCAGCGCGCCCTGAGTGAGAATGGGAGTATCTCGAACGGCGGTCGTCATCGTCATCATACCGCTCAACCCGCTCTAGGCGGGTGGTGGTGCCCCGGGGGCCGCCGACCTTGTAGTGGGAAACAGTCTTGTAACGGCGTTCATCATCGGAAGAGGACCGGCTGCGTTCCCGGGTGTAGCGAACGTCGCGCTCTCGATATACTTGGGCCATCTTCGGCGCAACACGCACACTAAAGCGTACCGGTGCCTGGGAATGCGCTGCGACGATGACGTGACGTCACCAGGTGCTACGAGTCGTCGCAATGCTTGATTATTGCTGCGATAGACTGTAGATAGAGACCAGTTAATTGAAGCTAGCAAACTGTAAATCGCTATACTAGTATATAAGGTTTACGGGGATTGCCGCTGTGATATGTAAGTGAAAGGGAATGGTAGAGTTGAGAGTTGAGAGTTGAGGAGAGATTAAGTTGAGAAGAGGAGGAAAGTGGGCAGGAATGGCGCTTGGCTGATGGACTGACGAAGAGGGTTCGTTCTATCTGGGGTGCCTACCCTATAGCGTACTTACAGTACCTACCTAGACTGCAACTAGGTAGGTATGGAGAGCAGGTGGTGTCGGTGCAGTGTGGTGTTGTGCAGGACCTGGTAGAAGTCTGCTGCCAACACCTTGTGGCAAAGAGGCCGCAACCCTGGTGATTCCAGCTGCTTCTCATGAGCGAGGTACCGACAGCAGCGTGCAGGTGTATATGAGGTACATGGAGGTACATGAGGGGTATCCCGGGTACCGGTAACCCCGTTCCACCTGCAGATGTGGCACCCAGCTTGATGATTTTACGTCAGCAAACAAGTATCTGGTACATGAGTAGACATAGTTATGGTTTAGGACTCGGATGAACCCCTCTATGTACAAATGAATCATAGGTCCCCTTGTGACGAGATCCCGGCTCCCTCTTCCTCTCCGCCGTTCTACTACTGCTAACTCGATTGTCTAACAATGAATGGTCAGCAGTAGACAATATGGCCCACATGGGCTACAACCTGATGATTATATTACAGTCTATCCGTTCGCCCAGTGCCCTTCTGGCCCTCCGTTAGCGTGCTGGTCTGGTCTGGTCTGCCAATCAATATACTTACGGGCCGTGCTGAAGAACAACCGTGGTTAAGCAGAATAGGGTTGCCGAAGCTGCGGCTTTCCGTGCTCTTTGCCGCACCACGCAGCAGAAGAACATAAGGCATAAGGCAGACAGGTGGCAGATCACCTGTTTGTATTACGACGGAAAAAATGTTGGGACCGGCTGACCACAAATTAAGCAGTGATTCTTTTTGGTTTGGGGGCTATGTCGTGTTAGTACAGTTAGTCATCGGCGTAAAGCGAAGCGCAAGAGACGAGCATTCACTTGTTACTGGCCGCGAGGTCAACTCACTGCCAAGATGAGTCGCAGCTTCGGGTTCTTGCTGATGCCGTCATAATTCTGCTTCGCCTCCTAGTATCGGTGGCAGCGATGAATAAGCAGGGAACTAGGCAAAATCTCACGAACCATGGCTGTGCTAAGGTGGGTAGCGTAGCATACGGGTCTTGTTGCGGCATACTTACATACAGTTAGGTTAGATAGTTCATCATGACCCCGGGAATCAACGGCATTCCAGAAATTCCATATCCCACTTTTCGAAACTTGTTTTTTCCAAGAAGGTGTTGATGGTCCACTGACCATGGTAGTGTATCCCTCTGGTTATGAGTGAGCATGGCACGTGTCGCTATTAGCGTTATCGGGTTCGCGCTTAGATCGATACCTGACGATACATGATTTATTGGGGCTTACTTCTTTAAGCCGAACGCCTTCATTCGTCATAGCGCGCTGCTGTGTTGCTTGTCGACGAACAGGGTGCTGGCTTTCCAGAACACTGATGCCTGGCATTACCTTGCGCTAATCCCGGGGCTGAGGCTGATACCTCCCGGCGAAGGCGCCTCCCTTTCGATAAGCGTCGAGGCACAGTAGATGCATAACTTCAGCGAATGACGTTATAGAGCTGTTCCTACAGTAGACAAACAGAAGCACAGTCACAGCCCAGTCGTGGTTGTATAGTCACTATATTAAATACCTCATTGGTAGGCCTGTTGAATTCGTTAATGGTAAAAATCGGAGCATCTATCCAGTCCTCTGACCTAATGTTGGTGATTGTCCCACTAGGGGGAAGATTCTCAAATATTACTGTCATGAACCCCGTACATGAGGTAGGCAATGGACTCTTTCTTGTTGTGTCTCTTTATCGTGCCGCCTGCCAGTGCCTTATGCCAGTTGCGTTTTCATTCTCATCAGTGGTTCGAAGGAATCCCATGTGAACCGTCCCCAGGCGGGGTACTAGATAACTCCTTTCGTAAAAACCTCGACGCACAGAAACAACAAATTTTATTTTGACTTCTGGTGGCCCTTCTGCCGGCAACGGCGGGCCGACGCGTTCTGTGGTCCATGGAAAACGCTTCTTCTGACACCACAATACATTTATTTCCCTACAGAACGTGTTGATTTCGTTAGGAAATGATGTTGGTGGGTCAAGGAGATCTCCTATGCTGAATACTATCGAAAATATCGGCGTGTCGTTCGTCGGGCGAAGCGTGTGGAAAGCGTGAGTAGATTTTGCAGTAGGAGTGAGTCGTCAATGTGTTATATATGTGATCTACAAGCTCATAGGAGCGCACGCGTCGGTTTCATAATAAGCCAATGGATGCTTCGTCAAACCGTGGAATCAAGATTATCCAGTCTACCTCATATGACATGCGTCCGACTTGGTGTTGTATGCCTAGCTTAGCTGGGTTTGGGGGGACATAAATTCACTTCACCGGGCTCTTCCGGGTCCCTTCTAATGAATGTAGAGATATGTGTTGAGCAAGAACTCCCCATCACTATCTATGGTCACTACTTACGTTCGTCATTGACTGTCTTACCCATTGTGGCCGTGCGCCTGTGCTTCGAAACTGCTAAACCAGAACAGCCTTTAGAGACTAGAGTTACTAGCGACCGAGAAGGCTGAGCATCTCTCTGGCTAAGACGTGTATTTATGGCTTACGTATAGTCGTTCCTCGCGGACCGAATAGTTTAATGTTAAGCACCAAGAAGATGTATGTCTGTAAATATATTGTGTGAAGGGCAGTGAAGACCAATACTGATTTTTAGCAAAAAGGTGAAAATTGCCTATAAAAGCCAAAAATGCATTAAATTAGTATATGTAGTGCTCTAATAAAGTACTGGTAAGGTAGGTAGGTACCTAACGTAGCAATACCTTACTACCTTGATAGCAAAGTAGATGTATGTCTTGCTCATTAGGTACCTACCTTTTGAGCCTCCCTTCCTACCTATCTAGCAAACTAAGGATTCAATTAAGCAAACCTTCGGCGCCCCCAAAGCGACAGCATCGCCACTGAGTTGGCGAACACCGACTGCACTTATATTCGAGACAACTGGTGAGGGTATCATATGACTGGAACTTTTGACCGAGTTTGGTGAATCAGGAGTGATTGCTTCGTAGCTATGGTATCGTGGTGCCTCACGCGGGTGCTTTGGAGATCTTCGTGTAACAACAAGAGTCTATTGCCTACCGCATACTAGGGTTTGTGACATAAGGGACTGAATAGCGTCAATGTAGGTTTATCCAAGCAGTTCACGATATTGGAGTCTTGTAATATCTGGGTTCGATGAGGACCCTTTTAGGTCATGGAAGTCAATTGTTTTCTAGGCCTTTTTCTCTATGCCTTTCTACCAAACAACCTGTCAGGACCTGTTGACCCATCGTTACTAGCGACAGGTATCATGGTCTTCGGTTGCCGGAAGGACCCGAAAGACTTGCTAAGAAGGCCCCATTATATACAGCCCGCTTCCGTCGGCTAGGATAGTTGGTAGTTAACACTACCGGGCTAGCACCGGTATAGGTAACAAGCTATAGCCGTAAGAATGATCGGAATACGGAAAGACCACACCGATTCCGGACAGCAGTTGTGACTGGCTCTAGCCTTGTGGTTGATGATTTTATAAGAATAATCGAATAAAGTCCTACCCTCTCTAAACCCAACACAGAATGCTCCTTCAACGCCTAAGCCATCCGTCGAGATAGCCAATTTTAAACTAATACATGGGGACTCCTTAATTTGCTCGCTCTTTGATCTGCACCATTAGTGGCGGTTTCACCCACAGGGCTAAGATCTTCTGGTTATGCCAGGAATTGGAACTCTCGTCAAGTGTCAAGTCGAAGTTCCATAGGACCTTGGCCAAGATGGATCGCATCTCGTCTGTTAAGAATTATCAGTCAGCATCTGCCGTTCATACACCAGTAATATACAAAGCGCCCTGCTAGTATAGACACGCGGAGCGCAGAATCAATCCCTCGGAGCAGGCATACACCTAACATTCAAGAAAGCATGGAAGAGAAGACGGGATCACTTACGCATTGCTAGATTCTGACCAATGCAGTCCCGGCGCCCCACGCTAAATGGCTTATGGATTTCTCGCCTATCATTAAAGAAGGGAGACTTCGGGTCTGTTGTCGATTCAGGAAGCCAGCGTTCCGGAACGTAGTCCCGTGGCCGATGGTAGTTGTACTCGGAGTGGAAGGCCGCCAGTTGGGGCACACTAACTTGTGTCTACATTGAATCAGTTTAAATTATAGAGGGAAAGTTAAGTTTGATAGCAAGACTGACCTTTCCGGGAATAGTGACACCAGCGATTTGGACCGGTGGGCCATCAGGGACAATACGTAACATGCCCAAGGGAAGAGGGGGGAAGATCCGGAGCGCTTCTTGGAGACAGGCCCACATGTAAGGAAGCCTCGCTCGGGTGTCGTCAAAGGTGATTTCTTCGTCAGATTTGAAGGCCTCGCGGACTTCGTCTGTGACTTTCTTGAGGGCATGAGGTGTTTTCAATAACCAATATGTGACGCCGCTCAGCAGCGTAGCCGTAGTCTCGGAGCCAGCAAGCATGATCAGATCGGCATTACTTGCGAGCTCGTCGTCCTTCATCTCATGCGGCTGTCCTCGAGATCGCAACATGAAGTCCATGAAGTCGCCGCGATCGGGCTGCTTCTTGTGATAAATCCGATCCCTAGTCATGCCAGACGCAAAGTCGTAGTGCTTCTTCTCAGCATTACGGATCTGAGGCCCGGCAAGGAGCTGCATGATGGGGCCAAAGAAGGGGAACACACTGCCAAAAGCTATGATGGGCAACAGCTTGATGATATTGCCGATGTTATCCAGCCACGCGTTGCTTTTCCCCTCCGCAAGCCCCTGCAACGGGGTCCCGTAGGCGAGATCGGCGATCAGATCGAAAGTCGTGAAGTTGTACCACCTTACCATGTTGACGGGTTTGCCAATCTCTGACTGCTCTCGTAGTCTCTTAATGAGCAGGTCGATATAGACGCGGATAAGAGGCTCCTGCAGACGCAAGGCCTTGTCGGAGAAGGCCGGCAACATAGCTCGTCGATACCGGAAGTGATCCTTTGAGGCAGAGAAGACGATCTTCTTCGTGTCTAGCTTAAGGCCTGGGAAGTGCTTCGGGAACTCGGCGTGTCCATGGCCGTAAATATCCTTCCAGGCCTCGGGGCGGATGAAAGCAACCTCGTCGGCGTTGACTCGGACCACCTCACCGTATTTCTGGTGGAATTCGAGATACTTAAACTCCAGTATCCCACGCATCTTGTATATCGACCTAAGCCCATTGAATGCGATCCATAGCGGTGGCCCCGGAATATGGCGAAGAGGGTGGAAATAAAGGTTATACACCGCGATGCCGAAGATACGGATAACGGTAAGGGCGACGAGACCAAGCGCCACGCGACCGATACCCTGCCATGATAAGAGGTCGACCTCACCAAGCACGGTGGTGAAAGGTCTCGAGAAGTCAGCCATCTCGAAACGACGCCGAGCAAAACACAATGGGGAACAAGCGCTGAGAGCCTCACAAGGACTTGAATCCGAGATGCTGGTACGGTATATATATATACCAACCTACCGATTGGGCGTGCTACCTTCTAGATCTAGGTCCATCCTAGGCTTACCCCTCAGTTATGACAAATTTACGGCTTGGTACCTACTGGATGGAGCCGTTTTATCGCATTACACGTGTACCGACAGCATACAGTACACCAGGGTTACGCGGACGCGGATGTACCGCAAATGGTCATTTTAAATTCCCCGCCGACGCCAAAGCAACAAGTAAGCTGATTACGGTATTATGCCGCGAGCGCTCGTGGAAAACCTGCGGCGACCTGGAGGGCGCTTGGAGATTTTGGGGGCCTAGGATTCTGGCCAGGACTCGGACGTGGAGAAGAAGGATTACACGGTCCGTTCCTATACGCTACTACATCCATATATAGGTATACTATACTATATAGTGCTCGAATCGATAATACCGGTAATTCGCCCTATACTAGCCCAACGGTAATGTAGTGCGTTTCTAATAAGCTTATTGCTGTGCCGTACGATAAGTCCCGTGCTCTAGTACCGTATAGGCAATACCCTCATGCCAAATTTATATACCCACCGTACGATTGCAAGACAATGATAGTTCTTGGTCAAACCATCATACTACTACAGTAATTCTCACGAAGCGAAATGCGAGATAAAGCGCCAGTCTACACGATTACTGATCTCTCATGTGAATGTAACCTAAGCCCGACTAAAAGTTCAGCCGATCATGTATACTAGTATACGCTTGATAGTATACGATCAGTGCAGTTAGAGACATCTCTATACGGACCTTGCATGCGCCAAGGATGAATCTATATTGTGGCTTGCGGTTATGCAATTATTGGTGGGTTAGATACAGTAGGTAAACCCAATTGTGCGGTCCCGAGGTCTCACATCAGGTAACCCTGGCATTCATGAGTAATCCGTCATCCAATCTAGGAGTCAGCCATGTCAACCGCCTAGCTGCCACCGCAGCACTTTTCTCTTCTACTGTTTCACCAAACAAAAATTTACCTATACGGGCATCACACTCCTTCTCTCGAGCTAGCTAACCTGCCTGCTTCGTATGTAGGGAATACTACAAGTTCTATCAACGGGTGAAACCGGCTTACGAACAACGCTATTATACGTCAGGGGCTGTTGTAGCTGGACTCGAAACAAACCCCCCGGAGTTTGTGTCAATTCATTGTCATTGGGTTGTCTATTGTCTATGAAACCATGACGTGGCGCTTCATTCGCCGAAGACAAGTCATCCTCGGGAAGAACCGAAATGGAAAATGGTCGACAGAGAAGGCATCCGAAGTCGGTGTTGATTGATGTGAACCGCCGAGTCGTCCCAAATTCCCAATCACATAGCCTTCGAGGCCATATCGTGATCCTACTCATTCTATCTGGACCGCGCCACAGCCAAATAGCCCTCCCATCGCCATCGTCGTCGGCCTGGACGACGCCTCGTCAAGCACGTCTTTGTTTCGTGTGATCGTCAGTTGTGCCATAGAGGGCACGGATTCGGCGTTTCGTCATATCGTTCTAACTCGTGCTCTCATCCCTCTATTATAGGCAGAGTGATTGGAAGCAGGCTTGTGCCTCGTTCCAGTCCAATATGGCGCATTGGAGCAAGTTCTCCTCGGTGCAGTCGTCTTGGCGCTTTACAGCTCTCTCTATTGGCCTCCCCGCGCAGAGGTGGCCGAAGCAGGCTGAACTGTCTTGACCCGTAGATGTGACGCAGGCGTTAATGGCGTCCCTGTTACAGCCGAGGTCCCGAAGCATAACTTTGACATGGCTTTCGCCCTCTCCAATCACCAGTGCAACGGCAGGGGATGTGCTTATGGCCACAGCCATGGCGACCTGTAAGCAAGATGAGACTCTCATGTTGATAGAGGCCCGAGTATGCGCAAAGACGTGGACTGGCGCGGGTGACTGCGACGGAAGAAGAACCCAGGAGTTAAGGAATGAATAAGATCGATCGAAACCAGTAGACGGGATGTTCTTAAGATTTTCGGTCGATGATCTGCGGCCAGTAGTGATCTCCCGCTTTATATAAAGACTTTAACCTAGAGCAGCCCGTGCCGTCCACCATCTTACGAGGAGCTGTCGAATGGTCCAGATGAGGGCCAGGGCCGCTGCAGAAGTGGAGGGTCCGAAGTCGATCTGAAACTGCACAACCCCGGCGTCCCAAAATCAAATGCCAAGATCATGCGACACGTGCGAATCCCCTATGGAAGTTCTCAAACCAACTTGTTTGAAGTATCTCCGTCATCCTATTTCAATGATCTGACCACAATCCCATCGTGATCGTTCTAGCGCGTTCATTGATGGTAAAACTTCAAAAGTCCATATAAAACCCTTGCATATCGTTTGCTCGTAAGATGTATAGACTATATGTTTAGACATTTATAAGATACGTGTCTCCGCTACTACTTAACCCTATTCACTACACGACAACCAAGGTCGTCGTGGTATTCGAGGCTTACGCAAGCTTGAACGACAGCGTGTCAGAAGATCTGCAACCAGGATCTGAAGCACAACATTGTTACAGCTACGTAGACGTGCAGACCACGCCACGATCCTTAACAAAATTATCTTTATCGGTAAAGTCTCCCACCGGCAGCCAATCCGTCTACCCAATCGCATTCATCTATATTCTCTTGTTCATCCGATCAAAATACTGGAAAAATACCGGATTGAGTTGACCTGCCAGCCTTGTCCGGCTTTAAAGTCCAAAAAGGGCCTGGTCTGTTCCCCTTAATGGTGGTGACTTTACGTATGCGTATCAAAGCAACCCTGTATCTCCGTAGGAGGCAGCCTTTAAGAGACGACATTTTTATATCCAGGTCTGACCACGCCTAACACGATTCCATTTATCTCTGGTACTTACGTTGCCGGAAGATATCATGCCCGAGATGATATCGTGAGGAAATCGACGGAGCTATTGCGGGATGCAGCGCAAGGTATATGCAATAAGCCTATACGAGTATCATCCAGTCCGTTCATATTTACTTACTAATCTGTATGGTATTCTAGCGTTACTTAATTCAACCAACATGTCAATGCTGAGAATCTAAAAGCTTTAATATGCTATCATGATGTCACTCGGCATCTCTAGCAACTCATATGTGCCGACTTGGGCACCTCCGGCACAACGGAAGAAGCATTTACGTAGACGAGGAACCAGCCGATGGAGGTATCTTTAGGACCTTCATGTAGCAGCAATTATTATCATTTAGGTTCTCACCTATAGTCGACGGCTCATCAAGAACCTAGTAAACGGGTTCCATTACCTAACTTACAAGACGACCGTCATGAAGCCCTAGAGTCCCAACACCGCCTGTGAGTCCGTCTGGGGTTATAATCGACCGTTTCTTCAATAGGATGGAAATCAAGTTCACTCACCATACCATCTACTTCTCTACAACGGCATTAATCTATAAGCAGCTGCGGGTTCTTGTCGACCTGTGCAAGTGTATAGACTTGTCAAGCTACTACGTAGCGGGCACTCGCCAATTACTAGCATGATCACTAAGGGGTTAGTCGGCGTCTAAGTATGTGCTTTCACAAGCTATAATACTCACTTAGTTACTGCCTTAGTATAACAAAGCTTCGTAATTCCACCCAGTCAGGAATAGTAGGATGGCTCCTGTCTACTACAACCTCTGGTTACAACGAATGGACATGAACTGTTAGTCAGTGGCCAGCGTATATCATGTCGGCTTATTAGCTGTTTGGCTCACGTCCCACGCAAAGACGTGTTGCTTTTGTGCATAATAGCTAGTGTGACGTTCCGTTGAATTGTTGAGCCTGAGTATGATTTATGATTGCCGTCAACGCGGGAAGGGTCTTACAACACCTTCGTTCGTTAGTTCCGGTTCTACATCAGTGTACATATCTTCTTTATTCCACGGATATACCATGATAATAACCAGCATTGAAATAACACAAATCCCCCCCATTCTCTTGTCTGGTAACTCTCATGTTGCTAAATCGCAACTTGGACGCTGGACTTATTCGCTGTATTCCTCAGTTTGGCCAGAGAAGGAAGCATCTGGACGCATTGCCTGTTGGACTCTCACTGAAGTATTTGCACGAAGAGGTAGAAAACAGCATTCCTGCAGCCCGCCTTTTTTACCCTGGCAAACAAAATATTGTATCCCATAAGGGAATGGAATCTTGTTGCACACAAACATGACAAACGAGGTAGCCTCTCAGGTCGATTCTAAAATCTAACTCGCTCGATTTATTGTCCCCCAAGATTTATGAAGTAAATGCCACTGTAGGTAGACAATAGGTACACGTCGTCAAGCTTCATTGGGCTTTTTGGATTTATCACAGGTAAAATATATAGATCCAAAGATGTTAGGTACCTAGGGCGGCCACGTTTTTACGCCCGCTATAAAGGTACCAACCCAACCCATTGGGTCTAACCTTAGTGGTGGTACCTCCCTTACGTAGGTAGCCCCACAGCACAGCGCTGTACCTCAGTTCTAGCATGCTACAGTACAGTGGCAGCCTTCCCAGGTTACTTTCAGGTTACCTAATGATTCTATGCAAGCTTTCTGCCGCAACGAGCATCTATATTTCACTGTTCACCATTCAACGCGGCCCTCCGCCTCGTCCATCGACCTCCGTACCCAAGGCAACCCACGCGAGCAGCGACCCTTACCTTACTGTTCCCGAGCCTTCTCATTTCCCTTGTCTCCCGCCCATCAATCAATCAATCCACTTGGCTTTCCGCGTCTTCTTCTGTGCTGTGCTCGCCTGTCAACAACGGATATTTTCACCCCGGCCTATTCTATCTCCCTCCCTGCCTACCTACAGTACGCTATCTACATACTGGTCTACCAACTTGAGTAGTACGTGAGACCTCAGCGTAAGCCCGGATACGCGCCGAGTAAGCGATCTCTGTTACATCCGTCTCCCATCACTGGCCTCTTTCCCCTCATCTCTTCCCCCCTTCCGCTTCCCTATCAGCTACATCTACGGTGTTGTGGGCACTGCGATATCGACAAAATAAAGTAGAAAAGTTTGATAGCTAACTACGCGCGCAGACCAGCCACATATCCCCAACCATGTCAGACAAAGCGCATAACGACCACGATGTCGCCAGCGAAGACCCTCTAGTCGCTGAAGAGGGTAACGACGAGGTGCGCCATCCCCTATACTCCCACCAGGCAGACTAGATGTCTCGCACCCCCGGAAGTAGTTGACAAGATCTGGTCGACTAACCCTCGATTCATCATCGAACAGGAGGAAATCTCGGCCATGAAGCGTCGTGTTGCCGAGATGGAGCAGGAGGCTGCTAAGCTCCGCGAAATGCATGCCGCCCTCGAGGAAAAGAACCAAGAGGCGTCTGACGATCGCAACGATATCGACAGCCGCAGCATCTTCGTCGGCAACGTCGACTACTCCGTCTCCCCCGAGGAGATCCAGGCACACTTCCAGAGCTGTGGCTCCATCAACCGCGTGACCATTCTGCTAGATAAGTTCACCGGCCAACCCAAAGGGTATTGACTTCCACTCCACTTTTTTTATTCCTTGTGTTTCCTATAGCTGGTGGCTTGCGCCATGACGATGCAACATGCGGCTAACTCTTGAATGTATACAGGTATGCCTATGTCGAATTTACGGAACCTAGTCTTGTTGCGCAGGCTCTTGTTCTCAACGACAGTGTTCTGAAGGGCAGAAATATCAAGGTGACCCCAAAGCGCACCAACATCCCGGGCATGAGTCGCGGTCGCGGACGTGGGAGGGGCGGCTTTGGGAGAGGTTTCCAGGGCGGAAGAGGGGGTTATGCGCCCAGAGGCGGATATCGCGGTGGATACCGGGGTAGGGGCCATGGCGGTTTCGCGCCGTACTAATCCACGACGGACATTGTCGGCCATGGAAGCCCCTAAAGAACGGGTATGGTCCGTCCAGATATCGGTCGTCGACCCTGGCCGGACTACGCTACACCCACCACCAAATGTATTACCAAAACATAACAACCGAGAACGATCTATACCATCGGCCCCGGGAACTACGATCTTGGGCATGCTACGGCTATTTTTCCACAGGTTTCTCTCGCGTCTCTCGTAGCAGAACCCAGAATATTACATCGTCATACGCGAATACGAACGTCCGATTTCAAGTGATTCAGCATTGTGGATAGACAGGGGGGGTTTCTCGCATCGCTGTCTGCTATCAACTTGCAGCTGCCATTCCGGTCAGATCTTGGCTCTCACTAGAAACGTCGTAAATATCTCGAAATCAACAGAACGCTACTCAGATAGTGTGTGGTCAGCTACAGACTCGGCATACAACCGTGGACATTTTTCTCAACTTTACTCCACGATTCATTCTTGCATCTTTTGTCAACCTCTATGCCGATGATACAGTTTGGAGAGGTTGTGAAGCCTTTTATTTTCATCAGGAAAATAAAGGTTCTTGTTTTAGGAGCAGGGTTCGTTTGACATCTTAAAAAGGCAACTGGTTTCCAGGCTTGCCCTTATTCCCAGATCTGCGGTTAGATCTGGCGGCATCACCGGCTTGCCAACTGCAGACTTATTTAATTGCTAGCGGGGTTGGTTGATTTAGCTGCTCTACTTGGACATCGACGCGCTGCAAAGTGGCATGATGAGGCGTGACAATTTCACGAATGCCGGGTGATATGAGAATGCACACTAAACGGTAGTTTCTAACGAAATATAAATATCCAATGATATTTGATAACCTGAATTCTGCAGCTGACTATCTGTGAAAAACTACGATGACTACACTTCGCAACCTTATACTCTCGAACCATAACGTGGACCTTTTTTTCCCCTTTTTTNCTTTTGTTCTTTTTTTATATTGGTATATGTTCGGCTACGAGAGAAACGGGTCGTTAGGTACCATTGTACCATTCATTGTAACCTTGTTGAGGCTGAGAAACTACCCCACGGGTTCGTCTATTCCTCGACTACACACGTACTTAACGTGCGTACCACGTAGGACAGATTAGGTTGGATAATGCATGTTTATAAGAACTTCGGGACGTCCTAGAATCTTCCAAAATATAAAGAACAAGTCGCGCGTTATCTACATCCTTCATAGTTGTTTGGCTGGCAACGAGCATGGTAAGATTATTTCGCGCGAGACAGGGCGCGAACCTACGGGTTTCGTTTGTTTCATGAGGCAATAGTGGGTAAGTTGGGTAAAGTGAGCCGGGTTTGAGTGGGTATAGATAGATAGTCGCTGTGTCTCGATTACGCACATGCATGTAAGAACTGGTGTTAGATGGATAGAAACGTTCTCTTTACCGGCCTACATAAGGAGTAGGTTAGGCGGCCTAGAGAATCTGCTTTAGTATGTTGTCGCAGGAGAGAGTTTTTTTTTTNTCTTTTTTTTNTTCGNATTTGTGAGCTTCTAGCTTCAAGATGAGTGATAGATGGTAGGTTTCATGAATAGATGTTGAAATCAATGGCTGTGAGGATGGGTGGGATATTTGAGAGACATACAGCAGCCGTGGGTGAATTCAAGTTGTACAAGTGGGCGCCTGAAACGAAACACATTTTGTTCGAGTACCTATGGAAATGCAAGTGTAGGTAGGTGGATATCTCAGGATTAGATAGAAGAAAACCAGGTAGAGTATGATGCTACCTACGTGTGTCTGTGTACTTATTTTATACACAAATTGCTGACTTAGAGAAGCAGATAACCACAGTGACTTAGGTTGCTTCAATTCTAGATAGACAATGACTATTTTTCTAAGTCCTTAGTGTTTTTTGAACTCGATAGCGGAACAAATAGAGAATACTTAGTTCCATCAAGCCTTTCTCTCCCACCTGGCATTCGTGGCAGATGACACATCTGCGACGGATGAGGACACCGCTAGCCTGCCGAGTCGGTGAAGGAGACATGATTCTCATTCTCGCATATTTGGTGTTTGAGTGAGTGTGTTGGGATAGTAAGTAACAATATGTATGAATTTGTTTGACACATATCCTTTTCTCGGTGAAGGTACTAGTTGATGATACCTGCTCTTACCACGGCTATGTATATCATGGACTTGTCTATCTGGCCCCGATCTCACAGCCCGCACCGAACGTTGCGCTCTCTTTTAAAGGTTGAGAAAGTGACGTGATACCCACCTAGGTAGTCAAAGTATCTTGTTTCGTGGCCTGTATAGCGTTGAAGGCTTAGCTTACAACTAGGAGTTGGTTACATCGGCACGGTGGTTATCAGAGGCTTGGTGAGGGGAATTCATATATTACGCTTGAAGACTTCACGATCAGATGCTCTATCTACGTACGATGAGTCCCTCTACCATTCTGCTACAAAGAGCCTCTTGTAAGATAATCTAGTACCCAAAACTCTATGAGTATAGACTAGTAAACATCGCTATCTGTCCCATTCCGGGAATTTACGTCGGTTTGAACCTGAATAGAGGTGAAATTTAAGCGTCAATGGTATCTATGTTAGCTAACATTTTTGGAGCAGATGAACCTGTATAATTTGCTTTGATACTGTTATCTTTGTTAGGCTGAGCTGCATTATTAAGATATCAGTTCAGTAATCGTCATAAAGAATAAATATTTAACATTCTCATTAAGCATGATGGACAAGAGAGGTAATAGATGCTTGTTATTGCCCGAAGGTGTCTTACCGGACTTTCTTGAATTAAATCTGACTATATACAGAAGTCTCTTGTGTGCCATGTGGGACCAAATGTTGCAATGTATGGATTCTTATATCGCCAAGGACACCAGCTTCGGGCCTTTGTTGTCATCATTATAGTGATTAGTGATTTCTTTTAGCACGCCGAGACACTGTGGTTGATGAGGCTTTTAGTAAATCTCAATTATTAGATGACCAGCTCATTGAAATGTTTAAGGCATGTTCATTTGTTTTGAAAGTGAAGTGAGTTTTCGGTTGGAACAATTAATATTTATTGTCTTTTCCTGGCCTGAACGTTACATTTCGTAAGATATTAGTAATCATATTTCATTCACAAATCTGCCTTGATTTAAAAATAAAGTAACTCGGTGAGATAGATAGATGCTAGATATCATCTATTGATGAGCCTCACTCTCATCGGTGAACTATTCTTCATCTCTACACATGCCCCGCGATATCCACGATACGTTTTCAAACCGTTGCATAGAAACGTACAATGCCGCACACATCCGTTACGCTTAAACATACCCCATTAGACCCTTACCCTCTCTCACCTCATGCGCGCCTTGTCATGTTAGTGTACTTGCATCCCGTGCCGCAGAAACATCCTGCGGGTCACCCCATATCCAGAACCACTAAGCTGGGTAAGCAAGGTGTGTGTAGGTAGGGGTTGAACTGTCAGGGCCCAGGGGTAGGTTATTCGTCCATCGTTAAGAACAGCGGATCAAACCATCCCTGGTGTTGCGTTTGTCAGAAAAGGGTCCCCGTCACCGACTCACCGAGGTTATCCTGGGGGTGAGCGGGGGATCCTCCCCCAGTCTCTTCTACCAGACCTCTGCCACCCTTCCTTCCTCCTCGGGGACTTGACACTCTCACAGTACGAATGCGATAAGAGCGGCTCTTATTCACCGAGGGGCAGAGTTGCCATGTGACACTATACGCGTAATCCCCCACGCCCATGGCTAGGAACGCGGATACAGACGTATGGACCTGCTCAAAGCAGATAGTTTACTATAACTGCTGGCGACGATATTGGACATGCCAACCCCTGCCTGTCAATCGCACCCCCGGACACCCCCAAGAAACGCAAAGGCCCGAAGGATCTCCAACCTAGTCTCGACCCATTTACCACAGTGCTGGGAAGACGCTACTGCATTGGGTCAACGTGCATGAAATCTCGTGGGCGAAGCGAACGAACTACTCCGCCTTGGCCGCCGGACGAAGGGCAGCAAGCAGCTAATGAGCGAGCGATAATTTGAAAGCAGAAACGCGCACGTACCATCATCGTTCATGCGAAAATCGTTCATGCAAAACGGGCGGGTAGTTGAAACATCTGGGTTGCATGCATCAAGAGAAGATGAATCTACATCTACATCCCCTTGAATGAATCCTTTAAACTTAGACAATCTGATTTCAATCTCGAACTCTTAGGGTTTATGAAGGTGGTAAGCTGTACTGACTGTAACGTAGCAGCAGACGACAAGGATTCTTCTTCTATACTACATTCACTTAACTGGGGGTTCAAAACTATTTGTTTACTTTATGAATAAGGGGACTACCGTACGGATATAATTTTCGGTACCGTTGAATCGAGAAAGCCCTAACTCATAAAGGACAATAATCCAAGCAACAAAGCCCCTCCCAATGACCCCTTCAGGTTAAAGAGATTCATTCCATCGGCGGAACGATACACATACCAAGCATAGAAGGCGTAGGAAAACCCTGAATGAAACCCAAAAGCCCCGATTCATGCAGCAGCCAGCCACAAGGCTCAGCTTCTATCTATTATTCCCGAGAGAGCCGGATCCGAGAGGTCTACGCGATATCTGCAGACAAGCCACCTCTTAAAATCTAAAAAGACCGCAACGAGTGCGATGCGTGGTGCCCCTGTCTGCCCTCCCCTACCCCCTGTTTGCGCCACACGAACGTCTCCTCCGTATGAAAGTTATCCCGAGCATCTACTTATCTACCTTACAGGGCTCGGATACGTACCGAAACCAGAAGGAAGCTAATTATCGACTCCTTGCGTGCATGACAGGGCACAGCAGTACATATGTAAGTGCCGTAATAGGGAAACGATCTATACCACCGGTCTAGCCGCCCCCCTGCTATACAGTATACCACGGTGAGGACGTCCCCTACCGACTCGCGGTAATACCGCGAAGTACTGTACAACATGGGCGGGAAGAAGAACAGGCCAGGCCAACGAAGAGCAGTTCCCCACGTCAGGGTCTGGAGCAGCGCTGTGATATGTGATGTGATGTGATGTGACTTCCTCCGCAATACCTAGCCCTTCCCCAGTTCTCCCCGAGGTAGCAAGTATACTTACTCTTTGCGGCGCCATGAGAACGAACACAGTATACGTACGGACGTAGTGTACGTACGAGCGACCGACCGAGCAAGCAAGCAAAGCAAGCAAGCATGTCGTCAGCCTACATACTGTAGTACACTGCATACGAACCCGCAGGGCAAATCAAACCCTCTATTTACTGTACTGTACTGTACTGTCTTGTCCTACCTAACTCCGAATATCCCGTCCCGACTAGCCGCGCCTCACAGACATGCGTAGTAAGTAACACTGCGCAACCTCAGCCTGGATGTAAGTTATCTTCACACTTCTAATACGCATAAAGGGTTCTGGAAACACCAATCCGTCCATCCTCCCTTCGTTCCTTCCGGGAGATCCGTAGGGAACTTTAGTATACAGGACACTACGTAGGCAGTCAGCGGCGACGACGACGGCGACGACGACGACGGGATACCCGTCGTCTACGTACGCAGTATCTGAGTATCTACCAAGCTGTCCGGGGTAGTACATACATACATACATACATACGTAGACAACCGCATGAAACCTCAGCTACGAACGAACCCCAAGTTCGCCTCAAGCCAATAACAAGGTGTTGAAACAGCAGCGGTAATCTCGTCTGAGTTCGGCGGTGCAATATCCAAGGCACAGTACCTAAGTTACGTAAATAGCGACTATGCCAACAGGTAGATGCAACATAAGAACAGAAAATCTACCCCTGCGGCGCACGGGACAAAATCTGGGTGGTATCAAAAATCTGACATGTCATCATCATAAAATAAGTACCTGGCATCGAACCCTACAGTACATGAATATAATACAGATTGCAGATGACAGATGACAGATATCTAGCCATCCATCCTATGCTACCTACCCAGTCGCGGCGTAATTCGCGATACTTGGTCTCATGTACCGGTACAAAACCGCCATGGATGGAGATCGAAACAATTTCCTTACTTACTCGATTATGTATGTATGATGCGCCTCAGCGTAGCATTCCGCACAGAGTCCGTCTGACACGTCGGTTGAGCTCTGCAGCGCGGTGTTTCAGCCACGGCATATCAAGTCAAGTAACGGAGCGCCAAGGGGTTGTGTCCTAGACAACGTGAGAGAGAGCATGAATGAAGTATACAAATATGTGGATAGATGGATGGATGGATGGATGGATAAATGAAATCGGCGATGAGGAATAGCAACTACCTCTCTATCCAAAGCACCGTGTATCCCCCGGTCTCACAAGTTCCGATAAATCTAAATTTATGCAAATGTGATCTTCTGCCCCATTAAACTCTTATAGACATCGTTAAGGGCCTTCCGCTTCCGGACCTTCTCCTCGCCTGTGTCGAGGTTAGTGTCCTCGTCACCGGCATCTTCGTCCGTGCCCTCAAGCTGCGGTGTCCAGGCCCGGATCTGACCGTCCAGGTGGGCGCTAAACACGGCCCCCGGCATGTTCGTCCCTCCCATGACGACACCGCTGGAGCCGCCCCCGCCGCCGGCGCCCCGCCACACAATGCTGGAGATCCGGTTCTTCACCGACCGCTCGGATTTCTTCGACGATCCACGGACGCCGGCGACTGCGGCACCGGTGCCGCGCAACCTCGTGATTATGCGCCCATCGTGCAAATCACAGACCAACCAACCCGTTAGAAAAAAAAAAAATTCTAACCATTATAATAATTTTAGTAATTCATTTACCCTCCGTAAATTGATACATAATGGGACTAAAAAATATTATTCTACTCTCTCGACGGTTAGCTCCGTAAACCTACTTGGTTGAGAGACTAATAGCTCAACATCGTTTAATCAATGGTTGGGTGGACTAATTGATGGTGATGGTTGTTTTCAATGCACTAAAAAAGG
>NQIM01000539.1:0-25670 GCA_003426235.1 Xylaria polymorpha
CGCAAACAGAACAGAACAGACAGCCCACTAACTCACTTATCCCCAGTGTTGGTCCTCCTCACCACGCCCTCGCAATCCTCTCCGAGGACCGCTTCCTAGCGCGCAGTACGTTCCCCCCAAGTACCACCATTCCACACCATACATACATACCCACGAACAGCGAAATCTAACCCGCGTCTTTCGCAAAGTCAACTTCTCCTCAGCCTCCTACGACCCAGCCTTCGGCACGGGCCCCGACACCCAGAGCATAAGAACGAAAGCGATCAACCTGTTAGCGAGCGTGCGGACGCTTATGAGGAGTACGTAGCCTCCCCCCTGTTACCGTCAAGATCTATGCATTCCCCCCGCCTCTTTACGCAAAGACCGAAGTCACGGGTGAAGGGGAAGGAGCAATCCACTGACGAGCAATAACTCTTCTAGTCCCACTGATATTAACCAACACGTTAATAATAATCTACGAACTGGTGCTCGGATAAAGAAACGGGAAATGTCTGTCGAGAAATGAAAATCAATCACTCTGCGCCGCGCCGAGGCAGGTGATGGGGGGCAGTCAAGGTACGAGGTCATTAGAGGGCGGCGTTATAATATATCTAGCGAGTGGGCAACAACCCCTCGCGTTGAAAAGGCGCCATCAATCTGTGGCATTAATGTGTTCGTGGCCACAGAAGGCATAGCGAAAAGAGCGCGCATATCAACAAGCAATGGTCCAAATCCCAAAGTCACGGCATTCTTGCAGCTCTACCAGAGTATCATCAGATGCATACGTCGCCGAGGGCCTTGCATATCATAGTAGCGTGTATCATTCAATATGCATTTCGAAATCTTCTATCTGCATGATATAGATTGTTTGGATGCTCGACATCTTTTCTAGATGCTGAGTTGATCGATTAGTGTGCTTGTATCTGGGATTGATATTGTATATCGAACAATAGTATCCCATGCTTCTAAACATCGCTGTGCTGTCTGCTGTTCAAATACAGTTGTAGCGCCGATGGGCCAATCGCCTACAAATCCGTTATCCAAAAGCGCGCTGCCTTGATAATAATCGGTCAGTCGCCGCTTTGTGCAAATGCTCGCTTGAGGATGGGTAATCGACCGGCCCTCTTCTAGAATTAATCCCTGGACTCCGGAAAATGCCGACAACAAACAAATGCATCCCGCTTGTTCTACGACAGTGGCTTTAACGCAATCGGCTGGCCCTTGAATCGTAGCTGACGACGACTATGCTGCGGTCCCTCAAAGCTAGGGGAATTTGGAGCTTTTCTTGCGTCCTATGCCGAAGCTAAAGCTCTTCCGGAGTCTGAAAGGTTCGAACTTGTCAGGAGCCTTCGGTTGAGTTGTCTGCGTTGTCTGCGTTGCCTGCGTTGCCTGCGATGCGCTCTCCCCGTTCTGGCTACCGTTCCAGCTGCTGTCGGAAGTCTCGATACTATCCCTCTTCCCCCTCAGGAACCCAAAACTCTTCCTCGACATGGACTTGCTGCCTCGGCTCCCCCTACTTAGAGCCGGGACGCTATCATGTTCCTCGTTCTGCTTCCCCTTATCCTCAACTGCCGACTTTTTACTCTCCTCTAACGCCTTCTTCAGTTCAGCCTCTTCCGTTTTCCGCGCTACGCGTAGTCGTGAGTACGATTCTTCTCGCTGTTTCCGCTTGTTTCTCCATTCATCCTTTTCGGCCTGCTTGCGCGCCTTTTCTTGTGCCTTTTCCTGCGCCTTGGCTTCTCTCTTGATCTCTCTCGAAGACTTCACCGTGTTTGACCTGGGTAATGGAGGAACTGGTGGTACATCGGTGGGCGTTGGTGGGATGGGTATCCGGTTAGACGGACTACGAGTGAGGTTCGGTACTGAGGCAGAATGGTCTAAACTGGGGAGTCGGTCTTGACTATCGACAGGTCGACCAGGAACAGTGACTTGTCTTGATAACCCGTTGATGTTTCCGTTTGCCTGGTCGTTTTCTTGGGCGACGTCCGCCTTTTCACTGACAATCCTCACTTCTTCCAGCCCTTCAGCTTCTTGTTCCGCCCGGACCTTTTCGAAAGTGGTTTCCTGGTAGAAGAGAACATATGCACAAGCCATCCCCGGCTTATCCCCAAAAAAGTTGCGTACATAATGTTTATCCACTGGTTCTACCATTTCATCATCAAATAGCAGCCATCCTCTATCTTCAGTCTTGATGACTGACACATAATGTCCATGATACGCATTTCCACCGATGTGAATAACAACTGCATATAGTTCGTATAACCGGTCAGGATCTTCAGC
Source organism: Xylaria polymorpha (assembly GCA_003426235.1). Classification (NCBI taxonomy): domain Eukaryota; kingdom Fungi; phylum Ascomycota; class Sordariomycetes; order Xylariales; family Xylariaceae; genus Xylaria; species Xylaria polymorpha. The sequence continues at coordinate 2,260 of NQIM01000539.1, forward strand.
GTCTGGTGTTGTGTTAAACATTCGCAGCTGGTATGGATATACAACCCGATGGAATAACTTTTGTAGTCGGCTATAGTCTTCGGTGTACTTAAATCGTTTTAGATGAAGAGCCAACACTTTTGGTAACCTCTTGATCTTCATGCGCTTTTCGGCCTCTTGCAAGCCCCCACAGTGATCACAGTGGAACTTGTTCCTCTCGCAAAGCATCTCTTCAGCTGAGAACTTTTGTAGACAAGATGTCACCGATGCATGCTCTTCCAGATCGATTGATAAATCCAAAAATGTCTCGTCTCTCTGAGAAGCTGTTTCGCACGTCAAGCACCTCGTCTCGGACGTTAAAAGCCCTTCAAATATGTCATGTACCCAGCCTGTGCCAGGAGAATTCGTTCCGTTGGTTGTCGTGTTGGCGACTGCGCTTAATGCTGTGCGGAGAGAGTCCGTCATTCCGTCTACAGCGCGTTCAGCCTCGCGATTCAATAACCGCTGCGCAGTGCTCTCGACATTGGCGATGACATCATTAAGTACTAGACCGTAGAATTCATGGGCATCCTGGTGCATCGAGTTCCGAAACATTTCGTTATCGCGCTTGAATATCTCAAGAAATCGTTGCGGGCTGAGTACCCCGGTACGGGTATTACTTTCAACCAATGCCATAAAGATATCTCTTAAGCCCGTAAATGTACACTCTTCCATTCCGTAAGCGTTGGTGCTCTCCTGTGCCAGTTCCAAAATAGGACCCTTCAACATTGCTTGTTTCTTCTTGTACTCGGGGGTATCGGGTTTATCCTCTGGTCTCACCGGCTGCCCCGGGAGAGGCGGACCAGGTGTGGACGGCTTTTTATCATTGGGGTTCTTTTTGCCATTTGCATCAGTTTGCGCGTTGCCGTTGGCATTCGGTGCTCTGATCTGAACGTTAACCCTAGGCCGACTACCATTCGGCGTATCGGGGGGCGACAGCGGCGGGAAGTTCAGCACTTGTTCTCGAAAAGCAGTCGTATAGAAGAGGGCCTGAACGATGGAGTTGCAATAGCTAGTTTCAGGTTAGCAGCGACTCAAGGACTTGAAAGCAACGCGACATACCAAGTGTTCCCAAACTACAAGAGTCAATAGTCAGCAATAGATGAACTTAACGCCGGGATGCCCGGGCACTCACATTTTCCATGCCGAAGAACTTGTCACTCCCATCCGGCCGGATTCCGCCAGCGTTTTGAAGCATCTTCTCCAAAGGGGTCATTTCGAGAGGAGGTTCCTCCTTCTTCTTGAGGCCATCCTTCGCAGAAGGGTTCGAGGACTTTTGCGACCATGTCAGTACCAAAGCTCAAGTCTGGCATGGAGATGCGGATTCGAATCATGAGAGTATGGACAGCTAAAAAGAGTCCGAAGTCTAGAGACATACCGCCGAGCCGGGCTTCCACTTGTTCAGAAAGCTTGCCATAGTGGTGTTTCTAGGTATTTAAGCAGTGGAGAGCGGTGTCGAACAAGTGTCCAGCAAGTGTAGAGCCAGCGTCGAGGCGCACGGCCTAGGAGTCAGCGGGGGCGAGAAGTATCGACAACAGCCGTCATCCGAAGCGCTATTCCCTCGTTCCCGGGGCGGCGCAGTCCAAACATAAGGTGTTATAATATATAGACGCCCAAGGCGCCCTCGGGAGGTTTGCAACACGAGCGAGCGAGAGTTGACGGAGATTAATCGCGTTAGACTCTAGGTTCCCGACTCAGCGACTACCGTTCGGTCGGTCGACGAGCGAGGGAGGCTCTGGAATAAGCTTGCGTGTGTATTAGTGGAGGTGCTGGTCAGCGATGGTGACAACCTCGAAGCTCTCAATTGAACAGCGAACAGTAGGCACTTGGAGTGAATGACGATGTCTATGATTGCCAAAAATACGGGTTCTAAAGAATTAGGCGTACGACATAAACCGGGCTGGAGGACGAGAGGGAGCAAAGAGAGAGAGGAGCAAGCTGACGGTAGGTAATGGTGTTGCAGCGCTGCAGTACTTAGGGAGAAGTGGTGTAGTAAAGGGTTGTTGAAAGGATTCGGGGCCTTGTCGTGCAGAGACCCGCCGGTCTATCGGTACGGGCGCCCGCAGCACCAGGACAGGTAGGTACAGTACCTGCTGCAGCGTTAAAGTCCGCTAGACAGCAGCGGATTGGGGCGGGGATCCGCACCCCGAGATGCAGCTGTAAAGTACTTGTAGGGGTAGGACATGTCGCTGTCTGGCTGTCCTTGCATAGGTACATGTACCTAGGCTAGGTATAGGCAGGCGGTTGTCTTCTACAACATGGAATTAGTTTTCCATGCATTAGGTCCGTTAGAACTGGGTTAGAAGGCTGTTGGTACCTGGCGAAATCTGGCCAGCACTGTACCTCTACAGTTAGGTACATACATAGTAAGTGATGGCTTAAAAGTCGGGGTAAACTAAGCCTACCTAGGTATCTAGCAACCAGACTAATTATTAGGGCTGCGTCCCTTAGAGAGATCTCAATGGTCGAGAAGGTAATGTCTAGAGCCAGTCACTAACACGCATGCATTTCAAACTGTCCTGTCGCCTTTCAACCTCAGTCTCGTTAATGTTGCTACCTATTCTCACGCGACCGAGGCACTGGTTAAGCTAACGGACAGGCAGCAAAGACTAAATACACTAAATAGACTTCCCGTCAGCATGCCGCCTTTTTCTCTCGTTAAGCTCAAACTATAAGTACAGCTGAACAAGGTTGTCATCCGATCCCCCAGTTTTTGAGTTCTAGAATCAACACACATCACGACTCCTCTTTATGACTAAAGTTAGTCTAGTGTTTCCATACCTATCTACGGCTCCGGACTGGCTCTGACGAGCATGATGCGCCATCCAAGGGACGCCATAGCCAAAAAGGGAAGTTTGGTCCGCTAGCCTAGGTAGACGACGCCGACTTCTGAGCAGCTTCACAGCAGAATAATGGCATTCTCCGTCAGTAGGATTCCTAGGCCTGTCTGAGTGAGAACAGCTCTGAGAGGCCGTTACGGCACATCCAGTATGCAGATGATGGACATTGTATTCCTTGCCGCTCAATACAGTACCACTTTAGCACCGGTTAATAAGCCCAAGCCCAAGTCCTTATGCTGCAAGTGCAGGCTACAAGCCTGTTCGGTCCACGGGTGAGGGGTGTGGATCAGCGCGGTGCCGCACCATCACCGGCTTCCTATTGATCAGCAAGTGTTCATTGTCAGACGGGCAGCATGCCAGGTCCACTTGCCATGCTTCGAGCACTCGGGCGAATCCCCGTCCTTGACCACGGTTAGGCGACATTCTAAACTAGAACGAGCGGGCGATGTGACAGAACGACTGGTCCCAACACAACGGATACATATATGTACCGCTGTATTGTCATTTACGGTTCAACCTACGGTTACATATACATACACATACACGACGTCGACGTCGCCATCCTTACACAGTTAGCTAGATTCGGCATTGTTCAGGGAGCTGAGATACCGAACCCTTCCGGAATCCGAGAGAGCTCGGTCAGTTTGCGCGTAACCCTACGATACCATACATTACCTACTTCCTGGAGTCAACATCCATTCTTATCACTACCGCCGAGGGAAGCAATGTATCACATCATGCAGGACTCCAATCTCAACTCGACCCCAACCCCAACACCAACATCGGCATCCAAACTCTGGGTACAAAGCAATTCATAATGAGTGAGTAATTAGGTGACATTTATATGTATCAAACCTCTTTTTGCTTATCTACCTAACAAGGGAGATAAAGCCTCCCATGCTAAACAGCTGAAATGCAGTGGGACAGTGCACTGCATCTACGCTGCGGTGATAACCAACAGTAAGTTTGGGTTGGTGATGTGATCTGGGTGATCCATGTTGGAGATGAAGCCTTGGCCGCAACATAGCATCCCACACCAAATCCTCGAGGAAGTACGATTCCTGTACGATGCCCCATTCGTATCCAGATTGACATGCTGCACGCCAAACCAACATGGAATGGAACATGACGGCGTCGCAGAAAACAATTAAGCAATAGCCAAGGCTCGACCCAAGAATCGAATTCCCGAAGCCAATACGTCGACAAGCAGACGTCAAAGTGCCATCCTCATTAATTAACAGATCAGATTGGCGGAGCCGAGGTAGCGCCGCCATGCGTTTCAATGCCACCCACACAAGGGCAGCTTCTGTCGCACCCCTCCAAGCCATCCCGGCCACATGGCTGATGTGCAATGACGAAAGTCAGGTTATGGAGGGGTACAAGCTTATTGGCAGCCAATACCCGTCGAAACCACACGAAGCTCGATGCCGTGCAACGCAAGAGTAGTTTCGCTCAACCCGCCATTTGCTGGAGAGATAGTCCTCCATATTCGCCCCCAATTATCTCCTAACCCACTCCTTGTTGCTCGATTCCGCCAATGTGCCACATAGTTTCGAGCATGTGGGTTGTTTCGGATCCCTTCCTAATTTTTGTGTCGTCCCTAGCGCTCAAGTTCATTGCGGAAGTTCCAGTGCACATTTATATATACCAAGCCTATCAACTGTGCATACATATGCAGTTGGTTTTACGCGAGTTCTTTGCGATTGGCTTATACTTGCTCTCATCTTATTGGCCAGTGAGTGGTTTCAAACACATCAGAACACCGAGATATGCTTCGGGAAGTCGCTGGCATGGTAGGATGCGACAGTCGTATTTCAGGTTGTATTATTACCCGATGATTCACAACGAGGTAGCGACTAGACGACCCTGGGTATACGCATACACCACGAAACAGCCGAAACCACACTCCGAGTGTCCAAAAACATGTGCCAGGACTCAGACCTTTAACCAAAATCGGCTCTTATCGCAATAATCATTGGCGTAAACGTGATCTCCTCAGTGGCTCGTGTTATCGAGCATATCCTATTTCCTCGGGTTGGCAATTGTTTTGAATAGGATACACCGGAACTAGGGGTTTATGTTGGTGGTAGGTACAGGACAATGTACGGTACGCGCATTTGCAACAATACCGCCAAGTATAATATCATAACCCACACAAGAAAAAAAGGAGGATAGCTACGTTTACAGGTTAGGACTGAAAACCTGAAAATCGACGATTCCACCAGCTCGTTCCCTTCCACGTCGGAGCTTTCTACTGGCCACCCCTACTGACAAGGCCATCATCATGCTCTAACCTTACCCCATAGCGGGCCATACAACTACAGCAATTACGAACAATGTTTTACGTCATATGGACCCTCAAACCGTATCCCTACTCACTTCTGCTCCGGTGGCGCGGCGCCACCCGTCGTTGGGAAGCCCATGAAAATCTTGAAAGAATCCTGCTCCTCTGTCAGTAGGTGCTCGAGAAGGTTGCATTTCCCTCAATTGCTTACGTAGATCATCCATTGCAGTCCGGTAAGTGTACCAATCATTACGATTCGCACAGGTAAACCGTTCCACAGCCCCATGAATCCCGTGTCCTTGTAATTCCGCGCCACGGCAGCTCCAAAAGCCTCACCAAGCTTACGGTTCGCATTCAGCTTGCTGACGAGCACGTCGGCTGGGTGCGAAACAACGGCGCACAGAATACCGGCGATATATCCACCAGTGAAGGACACGGCGGTCTGGGTACCCTTGCCATAGTCACTCTTCTTACCCGGCATGCGATTGTAGATCATTTCAACGATAGTCTCGAAAGAGGCAAATTTCATCTACAAGAAACCAAAGTCAGCTACAAATACCCCTTCCCACACCGAGCCGTAAAGGGGTCTCAAAATTAACGACTCATCAACCGCCGTGTTTCCTAAGGGAATAGGAGTGCGAAGCCAATTGTCACTTACCATGGTATAGGGAATCTGGCGTCCCCACAAGGGGTACAGACCTTTGTAGAGACCACCGATACCCTCCGTCGCAGTTATTTTTCTTAAACCATCGACCATGCCCGTGTAAGGCGATGGCATGGAAGTTTGCATCCGAACTTTGACAGCCTCGAAGGGACATAGTGCAATATCAGCCAGGAATTCTGCAGATGCAGAGGCCGAGAGGTAGAGGAGTGTCTTGTACTTGTAGGCGTTCTCTGGACCCGCGAGATCCGAATACGTCTTCTTGAAGTACTCATACCATCCATACTATACACAAACGACGCATTAGCCACAACAAAGTATTCTCAAACCCTAACAACAGGGTCCTGGCCCTTCGGTTGACTAACCTTAAATGCTCCTTGCGCCGAGTACCCAGCGAGTGTAGGTCCCCATCCTGTCTGCAACATTCGGAGTCAGTTATCACCACCTCGAGCGTGATTTGTTAAGGGTTCAGGAACTTCTGGATACTATCTTAACCGAAAGAGGAAATCTCTTCCTCCAGAAGTTACCTAAACAAGAAGAAAATGGTTCCGAGAATTACTCACGAAGATGCCTCGGATACCCTCGGCTCGATAGATTAAGCCCCAAGCCTGAAAATTTCCCTTGTACAGTTTCGGATCAACCTGACGACGGCATTTGACGAGGTCGAGTGGAGTGACGGCAGTATGCGTGAGGCCCTAGAATGGGGGGGCAAAGGACCCGTATTAGCAGTCTACCCCCTAAACAACACATAGTACTGTCACAAGACATATGAATATAGCTGTGCTGATCTATAACAGCTGCAGATCATTACTTACGCAAGCCATGAGACCACCAAAGGTGGCAGCGGCGTAGAACCCAGGCGAGTAGAGCTCGATTTGACCAGTCTTTGCCTTCGTAGCGGCGCTCGCCTTGTCGAGCTCCTTCTGGGCCTCGGCGCTCAGCTTCTTCTTGGCGTCGTCGAGGGCGGAGAAGGCGGCGCTGTAGAGCTCGGGGCGGGCCTGGCGTGGCGTCGCTTTGCTCGGCGCCGTCGCTGGTAGAGACCCGGCTTGGCCGGAGCCGCTCGGCCCGAACGTCTGTTGAAGCGCCTGCAAGGTAGGGAATAGGGAGGACATGTCGCCGGCAACTCGATCTATGCGCGCGTGTTAGTGCTTGCTCATTGACCATCCAAGGCAACCAATGCATCACTTGGAGAGCACAGCAAACTACGACTCGGTCGCGAGGATTTTGCACGTAGCGGAGCGGATAATGATGGAGCAAGCACATACTATGTCGGGATTGTAGGGTCTTTCGATATCAGCCCGTAGCAGAGGAAACCAGTTCTCTCTTTCGAAAGAAGGGATAGAATGACGAGTTTGAAGGACAATTACCAAGTCGGCCTGAAGAAAAAAAAGCGAAAGAAGGGGTCTGCGAGGTTTAAAAATCAAGAGCTCAGATTAGATAAAACGGGTCAAGCCAGTCATTCCGCCTACACCACTACTAGGGATCGTCGGTAAGGTAAGTCAAAGATATACGATTGCTACTACCCTAGGTACTAATCGGAGTATTTCGGTTGGTCGGGGAGCGGCAGTGCCTCCATTCAAAACGTCAGAGAGAAGGGGTCTCCCGGAGTTAAACCCCGTGCAACAGCTAACCTGGAGGTGAGGTACAAGAGCTAAACCAACGGATTTAACACTTTCTCTTCTCGTCGTTCATTCGTTTTTCAAATATCATTAGATTATTCTCGCTCCTCTTACAGTGAAATACTCCCTCCTAGTAGTAACTAAGGATACCAAATTCATATCATGGCGTTTCTCGGATAATAATGTAGACGTTTGATTTTCAACTTGAGGCTATCACACGAGGTACAGATAAAGTATTGAGGTGAGTGGTACTGGTAGTGACGTCGGTGGGGCAGCAGCTATAAGCAGAGCTGTTAGTTTACTGTACTTACTTAGCGCTGCTGAGCTCTAAATCCCCCATCGTCTCCACCAGCCGGGCTTTAAGGCTTAGGAATGGCTCCCTCGGATCTCTTGGGCTCTGGTTGGTGGATTCTATTCTGACGCTAAGCTGGAGGCTACCTATTTGGAGTAATAATTTAACTCCGAGATGGAGCTGCGTATCATGTGCTCTTGAAATAGAATCCACAAGTGCTGTGCTTTCTTACAGTAGAGTATGCGTTAATTTTGATTTATCTAAACTCTGACTGCGATTTTCATTCTAGTTTTGCTGAGGTATTTATGCCCGCTCACTTCTTTCCTGATAATGTTGTAAATTGTGGTTAGAAGGAAAGAAGGTTCTCTAAGATGGGAGGCATGGAGGGGTGAGTTCGCTGCTGGTGATCCACTTGAGTGGCATCGGCGGCGGTCGGGCGCTGAAGGGAAAAGAGAATCAATGTTCCCCACCTCGAACTGTCTTAGTGTACCTACCTACCTAAGGTTAGGTATGTACGGTAATACCCGGAACTGGTTTTTGTCATAGCCTCTTCCAACGACGACAAGAATCAATCGGGTCAAGGGTCAAGCCTCGCCAGCAACAACACGACGCAGGACATACCGGTACTATCCGAAGATAGACCAGCTCCCCTCCATCGACGAAACAGCCGTTACTAGCCAGACATTCAATCTCTGCAAGGCTGACTAAGTAACCGAGCCGCCACTTGCACAGGCCTCCCGACTCTCTTCACCAACCTCACGAACTCGAGGGGAAGCCCACACAGAGCTGCATAGAGATGGCGCAAACGATGAAGAACACGGTCCATGTGGGGCCTTCCCTGTCCAAACAGCCCTTCATCTCGAAATGGTCATCACGGTATCGTGGGGTAAGCAACCAAGCTGGCATCTTCACTCACATCTCTTCGCAATGTCGAAACCAAATATATACACAACCAGACAACCATCTTTTCCATCTCACTTTCCAATTAGCCGGCAGCGAGAAGATCAGACTAACACCAATTTATCCAACCACAGGCCACAGTCCAAGACCTCGAGCCCCCCGCCGCGCTGTCGCTGAACCCCAATGACCCCATCTCACTAGCCCTAGTCTCCGCCTTCGAGCGCGAGTACACGCATCTGACCATCGTGGACTCGCAGACCCGGGGGTTGCTGGGCTACATCGCCATCCCGACGCTGCAGGCCCAGCTCGACTCGGGCTCCGTGAAACCCGAGGACCCCCTATCGCGCGCCATGGTGCGGTTCCAGCGCAAGGGCAGACGGTACACCGTCATCACCCTCGACACGCCTCTGGAGGACCTCGAGGCCTTCTTCGAGGGCATCGGCGACTCCCAGGGTCAGAAGCAAGAGTTCGCCGTCGTCACGGACGAGGATAGACGGTTCGTCCTCGGCGTTGCGACGAAGGCGGACCTCGAGGAGTTTGTCAAGAGAAGACCTGCTTGAGGACTATGTGGATAGGTCTGCCTGCCGGTGGATTGACGCCTTGGATGATACCGTTCGTCAATTAATACCACGACAAATGAGGGGGATGAAAGAGCCGTCTTCCTCCCTTTTTAGGAATTTCCTTGGGAGAAACCTGAACGGGAAATATGGCTGGCTTGTTCCAAGGCAAATCTACTACGCCGGCAACTTGCTCATGCCATGCAACTACTCGATGATGATATTGTATTCAACCACAACGGCGTTTTGCGGGCGGGGACCAAGAAAGTTGCTTTATTCATAGAACGGACCGGGCGGATTGGTTGTGTTTGGCTCGGTAGCTAGGCGTCACAGGTTATTTCGTCGGTTGGATTTTCAACATTCCGACTGATGAGATTGATGAATAACGTAATAGTATAGGCGCAAGCATGCTAAATTAGCAACGGGTATCAGAAATGGAAGGATGCTTGACTGGTTACACTCGATGACTTAGGTACATAGATCTTAGTGGTTGTAACGCATAGTCAATGAAGAGAAATCACATCCTACAAATTACATCACTGCTTAGCATTATGTACTTCCTCGAGGTTTAGGTATACGATGGCAAGTGTATATATATGTCTTCTAGTTGAACGTGTTGTCTTACGCCAATGCTACAGATCCTTTATACATCGATCCTACATGCCTGCCTCATCTATCACCCTCGATCCTCATCTTCCCAACCACCACCCACTACTCACTCGACAAAGTCATAAATCATCTTAAAGTTCTCGAACTTGCCGTCCTTCGTCACGACGACATTACGCACATACCGGCGCTCGCCGCCCACATCCTGGAACCCCCAGACCTGCGTCGCGAGCCAGCCAGCATCAGCCTTGACATGGTTGAGGATGAGCGTCTCCCCCTTGGGGCCCTTCCCCTCGGCATCGGGGTCCTCGATCCAGTCCTCGGCGAGGTACGCCGAGTCGGTCCACCCGTCGTTGCGCGCGTCCCCGCCCTCGGCGACCAGCGAGGCGAGCTCCGCCGCCGTCACGAACCGGCTCTTCCCCTCGACCCGCCCGAAGAGCCAGTCCTTGTGCTCGCGCGCCGTCCAGTCGAAGACGCGCGCCTCGTGCGTCGAGGACAGTCCCGACGCCGATTGGTCGATGTCGATGTGCGCCGTCCCCGAGTCGTCCGTGTATTGCGTCGCCACGACGGTTATTGTCGCGGCCCCGATTGCTCTGCGCAGCAGCCATCCTATCCCTTGCATTGCTAGGGCCGGGTCTGTTGGGTCTGAGAGGGTTCTGTTCTGTGCGGTGTGTTAGCTTTAGTGAGGCTGGTTATTTCGCGCGCAGGAAACTAGTAGATGGAGTGCTCCATCGTAGTCTATTGAGAAATGAGGATGAAAGAAAGCTTGCAACACACCAGAATCCATTTCCCGCTCAGATCACCGACTGTCTTCGAAGCTGGAGCTGCCATGGTGGATTTTGAGTGTATAGTATCTATCTTATTTTTCCCTTTAGGATCTCAGATAATCAAGTCTACGGCTCTAGCTTGTATCCACGTTCTGGAACAGATAGAAGAAGCTCGTCAGGCGTAGTCGAAGTCGAAGACGAAATCGGTGTAAGGCGGGAGAGCTAAGAGGAGATTACAGAGTACAGTAAGAAGAGGGGTTATTGTATCACCTATCAGTACGTGATGTTTTAAAATCTATACCTAAGGGGTACTCAGTGTAGGTACAGTACAAGAAACATGACGAGCTCAATTACTAAATACGAAAGACGAAACCTGAAATGAAGACGCCGAGTGGCCCTGCAATCAAATCAGTCAGTCAATCACAAGCCAAAAAGCGTAGGTTTAGAATCTCGCATCACAGCTACAGACAGTACGTGCATATGTATGTATGTGAGCGCCGACCAGCAAGGCCGAGGTACTTGTGAAGATCACCCTACATTAAGTACCTACCCCTCTGGACGTAGCCTGTGACGACAGACGGGCAGGGGTTGGCTCGACGTTCGAGGTTAGCGACTGTACTTTGTACCTGCCTATCGATACTCACTCCACTCCACTCCACTCTTCTGATTGCGGGGCAATGTGTATCTTCTTACAGTACCTACCTAGGTAAGTACATGTAGCAAGTAGATCAATGCTCCTCATAAATCAGCCATGAGTGAGTCGAGCTCCAAGTACCTACCTAGGTAGGTATGTAGACAGCCTACATATCTAGTCCGAGCCATAATACCTACATGTAGTGGTCCGAGTCATAATCATACCCATACCCATACCCCTCAGACGCGGTCGTTTGGTCGTCTTCCGACGACCCTCCCCCTGTTGAATTCTTGAGTGGCCACTTATCCATGTTCTTCTGCTGCTTATAGGTGATCCCAAAGCGCTCATCAAATGCCCAACGGATCATTTTCCTAGCTCGGTTGCGGAATATGCGCGGATGCGAAACGACAAAGAACGCGGCGTTATATGCCATAGCCTTATCCTGGACCACCGAGACCAGTCCATCTAAGAGGAACATGTAGAGCAGCCTGAAAGCCGAGTCCCGGGCCAGGCTTTTACTACTACGGACCGTCCCCCACCCGTCCGGGTCGAGGTCGTTTTTTCCCGCTCCGGAAGTCGTCCATGATATGGCGGAGAGTCCGGCCTTCGAGTACGTTGACGCCGAGAAATTTGAGCGTGTTGCAGAGTTCGCGATGGGCCGATAGTCGGGTTGGCATGAGGCGGATGAACTCTCTGGGCCCCTTGGACAGTCCGCGGACCACCTCGTCGAAGAACGGAATGCTAGGGTGCTTGAGAACAATTGATGAATCCTGACCAGAGCGAGGCTGTGTCTCCAAATAAGTCTTGAAATATGGCATGACTTTGAAGTCGATGCCTTCATACGTGGTCTCCCCAACCTGAATCCTCGAGCCCGGCTTGTTTTTATCCACTTGTGGAGGCTAGGAATACGTTAGCAAAGGTAGGAAGTATGAGTCAATCTTAACAACTTGGGTTGCTCACCTGCGTAGCGACGGCCGGGGTCTCCTGTACAGCGTTGGGCAGAACAGATTTCGCCTCCCATTTGAGATAGAGGTTCTCTGGCAACATCTTCTTCCCGCCAAGTGGTGAGATGATCAATTTGTCACCATCACAAACATAGCGCACGGTTGCCCTGTTCTCGAAGCCCTTCACGATGCCAACGATCTTATGAATCAGTGCTGCCAATCTTCTCAATTGCACTTGGTTATCAGCCTGCCATTTCTGAATCTCTGTTGTGACATCTTCGACTAGTGGTGGCTGGAATATGCCGCCTCGATGGTACGCGCGAACGAGCTTCGGGGTCTGAGATGTCCATATCCCTGGTGCAACCTCCTGGATGCTGAGACGTCTATGGGATGCGCGTGTCTTGATCTCTAGCGTGCTGTCGAGAGGTATAGTCTGGCCTTCTCGTCGAACAACCAGTCGAGAACTGGTGTGATGCGGATTAGTCAAGGTTGGATTGGGAGTTAGAGATAGCGATTCCAGAGCGCCGGAAAGTTCATCGGCCTGGTTTTCTTCGATACCAGATAAGCTTGATTTCACGTATCCATCCGTCTCATGGCGAACTATGAAGCTCATGCCCCCAAAACGGTATGAAACTATTCGATGGTGTCCAGTACTCCCATCGATTTGGGCTCGAGTGTACACCTTCTCGAACTCGTGGCCGAAGCCCCTGAATTCGCCAGGCGGGATGCGTTCCTGGTTGGACTCCTCGACGCGAGAGAACAGGGCGGTATTCTTATAGATCTCAATCTCGATAGTGAAAGGTACGAGAGCATCTCCTTCGGTACCAGGTTGCACGAACGAAAGTAACTTGCGGAGATTATTCCGATCGGTGACGATATCGGTCGACGAGATGTCGAAGGAAGGTTGCATAGTGTATAGCGCGAGAAATAGTGGCTCCAGGGGACTGTCGGGATGACGAGCCGCATTCTGGTTGATGTACACCAGACCGGAGTCCTTGCTGACTGGCGTAAGGCGATTAGGGGGAGCCCACAACGCCGGACTGCCGGGCACAACGATTATGGGCGATTCCGTGCCGATCCAGTTATACGACGACAGATGCTTCACATCGGTGATTTCAGCTGCGGTTGGGAAATTGAGGTCTCGCAGCTCGGAACGTGGTATCTCGGCCATGTTCGCCAGTACATGTGCACCGCCCGCGGGTTCCATGGTTGCCAGTTCACAACGTAATGTGGAAGTTATCACGAGTGCTCTAATAATTAGACTGATACACGACCACCCGATGAGATAAATGAAATACAACAAATACTCGAAGGCTGTACCACGATTTATATAACTCCCCGGCACTACACGACTACGCACATATATGTCCCTATCAGATGGGGTGCGCCATTCCTACCCCTCCTTCGCCTTTCCTTGCCAGTCAACTTGGGTGATTCTACGAAGCGACCCCAATCACTCGATCAGTTCCAGAAAATTGCAGCCTTCGTCATACGTCGGCAGGCCGGTTAGCCATGTTTGTGATAAACACTGCCTCGTGCTCGACTCTGACTGGAGGCGAGCCGGTCAAAGTGAGTTATTGCGCGGTTGCGCACAGATACGACATGCAGCATATATTGTTTTCGGCAGGCTGGGCTACGCTAGTTCTAAGTAGATTAAGCACATTGACAGTTGTCTGGTCAGCCTTGCCAGCCGCAGCGCGCAATATCTGTGCCGCGCAATGCGATAAGTCAGACACATATCTCACTAAATGGGATACCGTCGACAAGGCTTGTTTGACAAGGTGCCTAGGAATCTTTAATCTAATTTCTCCTAGGGTAGCTACTTGAATCAAACTATGTTGGATCGCTCGATATTCCGCATGATACCTTATCCTCACCTTTTGATAGGTAATTATAGGCATACGGTCGATCACTTTTATTTGTCGGGGAACTTGCGGGACTTGCCATGAGTTATACAACCAATCCATCCATTCATGTGCTTGTTCTGGTGAAGGGAGTGTAGGTGTCAGAGTGTGGTGGTATGAATGCGACCTCATTCCACGACGGGATGATTAAGGCGAGGAGGAATAATATTTGCATCTTGGATGTACCGGCGTTTCTAATAGGGGCTGGTAACATTGGAGCCTAACCTACCAACCAGCCTGCCTACCTATCTCACTGTCTGGCATTGTTATGGCATGATTCGAGGAACGTGGATGCAAAAGAGAAATCATTAGAAAAATAATCAAGTTTCACCGACATCGGTTCATTTCGAGAAATTTCCTTTCTGTCTTCCCCATCTATTAGTTTATAGATACGAAACCCGTAAATTCTTCAGTCTTACATGAGCACTTGACGCCTCTAGCTCCATGAGACTGACTATAACTCGGTTGGGCTTTACGGATCAGGCACAAACCTAATAACATATATCTCAGAGCCTCCAAGCACTCAGCCGTTCGAATACAACCGTGTTGGTTTAATGGCGGGGAATAGCACAACGGTTGCTATTGTATAAGTTCAAAGTTTAGTTTTATACATATTCGGCCAAGAAAGGCGCAACAGCCTGGCTCAGGAAACGGAAAACAAACAGTGTCATACATGCCTGAGACTATAATAACCCACACACATATATATATCATGAATATTGCCATGCGAGTGCGAGACTTTGTGTGTGAGGTTTCAGCTTTCAGCTCAGCCATATAGGTATTCACTTCGTCTCCTGTAGTACGGCCATCTCATCTATCTATACGAGACCGAGGGCGAGTACCGCGCGAAGCTACCTATTCGGACACATAAGCAGTAGGTAATTAATATCCAGTCTAGATCTCCCACTTAGCCCGATAGAGGTTAAGGCCTAGGTAATTACGGGCATAGCCGCCTTAACTCCATACAAGGTTAATTATTAGGTACCGTAATTCGGATTATCTTTTCTAAGCCCCATGGTAAAACTAATTGATCGGGCTTTTTTGAATAAGCCCGGGTCCGAGACGTCCTAAGGTTACCGACCGACCGACGATGTAATTCTAGAGAACGTCTTATTCGTGTGTCTAATTATGGAATTGCAAGCAGCGGTTTGGTTATTGCTAGGGAGGGGATGATGGGATTCTTATAAAATAGAATCAGCCTGTTATATTTATTCTATTCCTTTATTCTACGCTCTAGGTGGATGACTTTCGATAGTAAGTCGGTACCTAAAGTAAGTAACGAAAACACCGGTGGCCAGCGGAGACTACCTAACTTAGGTACTTTATGGCGTGCTAGCTAACCTAAGTACTTCCATTACCTTTTAAACAAATACGTCAGGACGCGCGCTAAGAGCCACCGGAGAACTAAGGCCCGTGGCCGTGTATAACTACCTAGTTATATAAGGAAGGACCCGAGTCCGCTTGCCTGTCTGCCTGACTAGTTGGGAAAAGAGAACTCGGGGAAGCTATAATATTAAAGCTCTACGGTTAGTTAAGTAGCCTCTAAGTACACTACAACTTCGGCCCATCATTAACCCACCCCCCTTCGATCGATCTAGAGCCGACCCGACCCGACCCGACCCTCCCATGGGNAAAAAAAGTGATGGATCCCGAAGGAAGTCTAGTTAACAACGAGCTGAGCCCTTGCTCGTGCCTTAGTGAGATCTTCGCGTGTCTGATGGGCTGGAGTCTGTTATTTCCTTGGGCATCGTGGCTGTGTACCTATATACGTGAAACTCGAGGTACAGGTACAGGCTTTTTAGTCCTGCCGTGTTCTCTTGACTTTGATGGTTAGTTGGTTGGTCTTTGGATAATAATTCTTGCGTTGGAGAGAAGGAGGGTTATGAAGGGATATATATCCGAATTGGGATATTCTCCTGGCTCCTGCAGAGGCTGCCTATAGATAGATAAGTACGCAAGGTGATGTCTGTTGCAAAAGAGTGTTATCTCTACAAGTAAACACTGTGGTGAGTGTTTCGTTTCTAGATGACTACTTAACCGCGGTGAGCACAGCAGCTGCTTTACTCGATTCTACGTCTCCCCTGCTCTGCTGTCCTAGGTACTACCTCCTGGTGCCTAACAGGCAACTCTTTCTTTTCATCTACCAGAAACCGAAGAGATGACGACGACAACAACGACAACAACATAATCTCTCGTCTAGCCAAGCACTTATCATCCAAGCCTCATCTAACCACCCCGGTGTCTCCAAGAGAAGTTGCTGACGTCCGTCCGTCTATCCGGTAGGCAGGTAGCAAGGTATCCAGCGTCTTCGGTGACCGGTGATATTTCCCTCGGGATTTGGGGGGGGGTGTCTTTGTTTTCATATACCGATTCTGGGAAACGTGTTATTGCGTCGTCATCTAGTAATTATACACCGCGTGTCGTAGAATGCAAAGCCCGTTCCGTCATTACGCGGGTATGCGGTAGTATTATAGTTACGCTTTATCTCTCTCGGGATTAGATGAATAGCCGTCTCGCTTACCTCGACGGAGGTAAGCTGGGGGTATCAGATAAATATATTCTTACCTCCCCCCTCCATCCCTCCCTCCATTGTTCCATTCCATGCCTTTTCCTTGTTATTTGCTCTCTTGGGTAATCGAATTGTAAGCAGCTTGCATACGCTGCGGTGCCTAATTACCTAGTTAATTATTCCTTTCGGTTTTTTATTTATCGTTTGCTAGACCTACGCACCGTCCGAGTAGGAAAACGAAATACCTACATGGGTATCTATGTAAGTAGGTATGGCTGTTCTGTTCCAAGTGAAACGTGAAAGAGCGGTGGGTGGTAATCGTGTTTACATGATTGCAAGGGGAGATGGGGAAGGAGTAATTACACCTGGTACGCGGTAGATTTAAAAATAGTTTTAGTTGAGAAGCTCGTTCGGTTGAACCTACCTCTTACTCATATTGTTGTTAGACGGAACAGCTAGGTAGCTGTATGACTGATCACATGTTTTGCTTATATGTAGGTATGGGTAGGTAGGTAGGTATTATCTGACAGAGTGGACACTTTTTCATGTAGGTAAATTTGCCTGCGTTTACCTCTAAGTACCTACTTTACTTCCATGTCATGCCGGCTTTTATTTACAGTGTTGTTGTTTCGTTTGCATGAGACAGCATGAACACAGACAAGCCTTTTTAATTAATTTAATTGCCCTATTCGCTTAAATCTGTCGCAACGAGTTCCTCACCGAGACCGGGACTTACTTATACTTATCTCACACCGATCGGCTATGCGAAGCGCCGAGAAAAAAAACGTGTGCTGTGCGTCCGCAGTCCGAATCTTGGTGGTGTAAATCACATGTTTTGATCGGGAATATGAGTAGCGGTATATAACGACACAGTACCAAGCTACGTATATGTATGCACATGGATTGCTTAAAGATGTCACTACCCAGGCAGGCAGGCAGGCAGCTGTGATGGATTCGGGGCGTCAGCGACTCTCTGCCGGCCGTAATATGTATGTATGCAAGGGTCAGGGTCACGTCTGGTCCGCGCTCCGCGGGTGGGTAGCATTGGTGTGGGCTGGACTCTGGACTCTGGACTGGCTGGGTAGAATAGATGCAGCCATCGATACCGTACTAGACTACACCAGACTAGGCACGTAGTATTCATTTAACGCCTGCCGGCGGGAGATCAGCATGTGTCAAAACCTTGGTCCTTTGATATCCTTACTGTAGTTGGTAAGGAACTCGTACAGAATATGGCTTTAGTGCCGTTGAAACATCTTGGGTCTAAGTTAGTAAGCTACATATGTAGCTACCTACTGTAGCTACAGGTACCCTGGACACAGGACTGGCTACGACATGTATGTAATAGTAGGTATGTGTTTACGTATGTACTGTATGGTATGTATGTATGTATGTCTCATCTGCACTACGCCAACCTACCTACAGTACCTACTTGGCTTTTTGATGTCGGCGTCTCGGTCCCCCGGCACGGGCAAATGGATAATAATCATAGGTTCGACGGGTTTTCCGTACTCTCCGCGAAATACCACATACGTAGTACTGTAGGTACTTAATCTACGGTACGGACGGTAATTAGCAAATATCCCGAAAAATGGGAGAGCGGAAAGACGGCGTAGTGGTTGTGCCGTACGTACTAAGAGCGGCTGATTGACTCTCTCTCTCTGCTGAGATCCGACAGTCTGGTCTATAATGGAAAAGACCCATAACTCAGCTATACAGTACATCACATCAGGCAAGCGAAAAAGCCGTCTCCCGCCCGGGGAGCGCATCCGGTCGCTCGGCACAACCTTAACGTATGTATGGCTGACTGGTTGGCTGGCTGGCTGGCTGGCTGGCTGACGTCGCGCGGGCAAAAGATTGGGATCCCTTGCCTTGCGAAATTGAATACAAACATGTTATGCCGAGCGCGACACATGTCAAACCGGCGACGTCGAACCCGCCGAAAACTGGCCGGCTGGGACGAAAGGCAGACAGACATCTCTGTTGTTGTTGTTTCACCTATACATAGTTTAGCTGCCTAGTCTGGAGGGCTTGGGACCAATAGCAGTTCTTCTATTTGTTCGAGTGAAGCCTTGCACCCCATGATTTGATAGGCTCGTTAGTTC
This sequence comes from Xylaria polymorpha, assembly GCA_003426235.1. NCBI lineage: Eukaryota > Fungi > Ascomycota > Sordariomycetes > Xylariales > Xylariaceae > Xylaria > Xylaria polymorpha. Next base: position 20,900 of record NQIM01000539.1, read on the forward strand.
CTTGTTGAAACAATTGATTCGGCTCAGGCACAATTGTCGGGGCACAAGATGATTCACAGTATACTTGTAGTACTACTACTCTCGATGNNTTTNTNTTNTTTTCACTTGGCTACACCGAAGACAAAAGGAGCAACCCGAGAGAGAAAAAGAAAGCAAAAGCGCCGTTCGTGAGGGATTTGCCTTTTTTTTTNTTTTTTTTTCTTTCTCTCTCATATAGTATAGATATTGAGCGCAACGAGGCTGCGGGCTAGGGACAATTGGGTAGGTAAGTGAGATGAATTGTTGGAGCCTCAACAAACCCGTCGTCCCGCCTTGGCTTTTGTCCCTCATCCCCGTTGTGGCAGTTCGATTACCCAGGAGCAGACGCTATGTGGATAGCAAAGCGGCTACACTACGGTTATGTCGCGGGCCTTCTTCTCCTTCTTGGTTTTTTNTTTTTTTCTTTCCTGTTGTTCACATGCCAGAACAAGCGCGTCTCCCACTACCGTAATAGGAAAGGTCTGTCGCAGGAAAAAAAATTAATGATATCAAAGTCCCAATCGGGCAAAACACCCGTTTTCCTTCAACGAGGGAAGCGCAAGCGCTAGGACTTACCGAGAAAACTGAAATTTAGTCACGCTAAGGTATGGGAACCGTCTGGAGAAAAAAAAGGTGCAAGGTAAGGGTCGAAAACCAGGGGTTCTCCGAGAAGGAAGGGGAAAGAAGCAAAAAAAGAATGATGAGCTGGAAATTGGTGGATAATTGAGTTGGCCCTGTTCGTGTGGCTTGCTGCATGGAAGGTTTTCCAGGTTTCTAGAAGCCTTCTGAATCCGGCGCATCCCTGGTCTAGTGTCGGTCACACGCAGTACCCCTGGTCCATTTGTTTTTTTATTGTCGAAGTGGGTGATGTTGCCGAACCAGGGTATTGGCGGGTGATGGCTTCTGGAACATTGACCCAAACCAGATCAGAAAATGTGTGAGACAGACAGGGTGGGACAATAAATCGTTACTCAAAACTTTTAGTCATCCACGTCGTCTATACTTACACTAGGTATATGCACTATGTCTCGCGTTTATCCTGTTAACGAAGTGAAAAGCAAGCAAAGTACCTACATATACAGTATAAAATTCGAGCGGTCACATCTCCTGCGGCCGGAATCCCTTGGGTTCAAGGATGGATGGAGTGTGTTATGGTATGGGTTATGGGGGGTGTCATCATGGTCAAGACAACCAAGACGGATAGTACGGACGAGAATTTTCATGTCACGATGGACGTATTATCATTAATAATGGGATATAATAATGACAATAATTGAGACGGCGAGTCTGTAGCCTATCGATAGGCTTTGCTACACGTGAAATATCACGGTGACATTTGCGAGATATATGTATATATCATACGCTGGCTGCCACATCGTTGCGTAGACCTAGTAAGTACAGTTAGCTATCTCGGAGTTCTGCTGATGTAACCTTTGATCATCTCGGGAAGTCTGATGAGTCCGGGCAGTGCTTTCACACCGAGTAGCGGTATTAAATGGAATCGATGACCGATTTCGAATAAGCCTTGGTGATCTACTCTTAGTATCGTGTCCGGTTGTTCTAGTGTACCTAAGACATAGTAGTACAGTAGTAGTAGCCCCCTTCGCCTGAACCTACCCTGGACGACCTACTGTACATTGGCTGCACCCAGCGCATGGGGAGTGATGGTACGGAAACAATAAGCCCAATCAGCCAAAAGAGCGGAATGTGCCGACTTCGAACGCGGGTAGGTTCAATCGGGGGTAATGCAAAGAAACAAAGAACGAGTTGTCGGTGATGGGTGGCTGGCGAGAGGCCGCTATCGGACGCCCGGTGCTGAGAAATGCGTGAGACAGGAGAGGAGGATCGCAACGCGCACGCACGCGGACCGGTAATTCAGATGCAGGTGCATGTCAGTTCGAGGCGAAGATTCTGACCACCTGGCCTTGGGTTGCTGCTACCGGCATCAATGAAGAACGCCTCTTCGCCAGGGTTGAGGGCTGGGCGGGGGGGCAAGGGGGGGATTGACGAGGCTGGAGCTAATGACTGTTGTGGTCGAAATGTGTGTGTCGAATGGCTTGTGTTCCAGAACACTCCTGCAGGCATCCCCAACGTCTATCTATTAGTAGCCTAGTGTGCAGCATACTACTACCGTATTATCAGGGAACGGCTCCTCTTCCTCCTCCTCCTACCCTGAACCAGACGAAAAAAGCATTTGGACCTTTTTTTGAATTTTTTTTTTTGATAAGCTGGGCATGTTGTTGGATGTAGGGTTGGATGTAGGTAAGTAAGTAAGTAAGTAAGTAAGTAAGTAGGTAAGTAAAAATGTGTAGGCATGGAAGTATGTTGAGGATGATGGCGATCTCTCGTATAGTCTCCTACAAAACAGGCTTAACGTACCCTCCAATCTGCAATTGATTTCATGATGATGAGGAATGAATGGTCGATCCCTGCAGGAGACGGTTGGTTCCTCGGGGATGTAAGTACGTAAGTACCTCCAGACACTAGGTAACCTGGGTAAATGTGAACCGGGATTGTGACGCTGCAGCGAAAAAGCAAAAAGGTGCTGCATATCCTAGCGCAGGGATTCGTTGATCTCTGTTGTTCCAGAAAACTTCCATCGGGGTCCCGCCGGTTGCCTTGCCCAGTCGACCCGGACATGGCAAGATTAAGGTAATCTGTAACTTTGACGGGCCGATGAGTCGTCCCGACTTTGAAATCGGACGGTGGAGATCTGTTAGAGGGGACCAACATATGATGCCATGTGTCTTACGAATATATCGTGACGGAGAATTTAAATCGTAAGTGTTACAACCTAACATTGAAGTACCTACACAAAGCAACTCAAGTACCTAACACGTTGAGAAGTATGTAGGTACCAACGTTGGACCTACAGTAGTCTACATATGTAATAGGTAACGTACCTACAGATAACCTGGCTTGGTCGCGATGAATAATCTTAAATATGTCATGCATATGGGATGTGGGTGCGAAACGTACACTAACTTTTGATTTCTTTTTCCTCTGTAATTAGGTAAGGGAAAGGTTGTCGATGCTAACTAATACCGTAACTAATCTCGATGACCGCGGAAAGATGTCCACGTCCATGGTGGACGGGGAAGTGTACTACTGCTACGGGGTAGCAGATGGAGTACGGATATTACAGGCTAGGCCCACAACAAGCCTCAAATCAAGTCATGTCAGACCCAGACCCAGCAGACCCAGGACCAGAATTGAGAATCGTATCGACCAAAGTATCAAGTATGTAAAACAGCGATCAATACGCGCGTACCCCTAACCTAACGGTCACGGCGGTGACTTCTACAACAGACAGACAGACTAGACATCCTGGAATGTAGTGGCGTTGTCTCTGTTACGCTCGTTTGATTATCGTGTAATCTGTAGCATGCTATTTCTGTACCTACCTACTGTAATGTGGTGTAAGTAGGTAGAAACATGAAGGTAGGTAGGTATTAGTAGGTAGGTAGTACTGGAGATAGGCCAAGCAAAAGCGGGTACTGGTACTGCTGTACTGTAGGGTAGCACTCCCATCATCATCATCCGTTGCCAGCCAATCCGAGGCCCGCAGCCCGAGGTTGCGTCGAGGCAGGATATCATTCGTCGTCCGGTCGTCAAGGACCGCAGATGTCGGTTTATTTTAATATGTACGATCACAGGACCTACCGTATCTAGCATATCAAACTGCATGGAGTGTAGTGTCTGCTACCTCTCGCGCCTCTCGTTATATAAGAGCGGAACGACAGTCTCCACCTTCCCCTGAAAGATTGAAGGGGATGCTTGTTCATCTGCCATCATGTTACATCAGTGTGCTGCAAGACAAGAGGCTATGAGGCGCCGACGAGGACGCTGCCACCACGTCCTTTACCTAATGTGGTTATGTTATGTATCACCTACCTACCACCACACACACACACACATACACACACGACACACGTGCACCGCTGCCGCTGCTGCTGTAGTGTACCTAGTAATTAAACGATCGACATATAAACGAAAAACACAACACGTATGGAGTTACTACAAATACCTATGTAGACAAATCAAATGATGGTCGTACTGATCTCAAACCAAACCAAACCAAACCAAACCCTCCCCATTTCTGCCCGCCCTTCATCGTTACGGATTAGGTACTACTGTACGGGGTTAGTACAATTAGCGTTAGGCACTTTCAGGTAGGACAAGAGGTAGACTAAACTCAAGTTGGAATTACCAATCCAATCCTCACTGCCACCTCAACATTATCTAACTACAAACTGTAGTACACTACAGTACCTACGGAGTTACCCTACCTTATTGTATGCCCCTGCCTACCTAGGTACCTACATAGGTACTTACATGACCACTTACTTACTTACCAGGTACACTAGAGAGACACAATACTAACCTTAGGTAAGGTTTCTAATTATAATGTGCATCCATAGTACAGACTCCCTGTGTATATAGGCGCGACTAGCAAGCAAATAGACAAGGTAGTGTCGGCTAGATTACCTGGTGTCCTCCTGGTGCCCTGCTGGTGCTTATTTCCCCGCTAGTCCTCTTTCTGTCTTGCCTGCTGAAGGTCGGCAACATCGCATATTTCCTTCTTCTCTTTACTCTTTATGGCCAAGTGTCGCCGACCCTCTCTCCTGCTGCTCCTCTCTCTCGCATCCTTCCCCCTCCTCGTTAGACCGGCTCATATCCCCCCCCCCCCAACCAAACCAAACCAAACCAAGTCCAAGTCCAAGTCCAAGTCCAAGTTCAAGTCCAAGCCTCC